>CM059197.1:41974669-42096256 GCA_030323885.1 Branchipolynoe longqiensis
CACACTCCACCACACACTCCACCACACACTCCACCACACACTCCACCACACACACCACCACACACTCCACCACACACTCCACCACACACTCCACCACACACACCACCACACACCCCACCACACACTCCACCACAAACACCACCACACACTCCACCACGCACTCCACCACGCACTCCACCACAATCACCACCACAAACACCACCACACACTCCACCACACACTCCACCACAAACCCCCCACACAAGCACCACCACCCACTCCACCACACACTCCACCACAAACACCACCACAAACACCACCACACACTCCACCACACACTCCACCACACACTCCACCACAAACACCACCACAAACACCACCACACACTGAACCACACACTCCACCACACGCTCCACCACACGCTCCACCACACACTCCACCACGCACTCCACCACAACCACCACCACAAACACCACCACACACTCCACCACACACTCCACCACACACTCCACCACACACTCCACCACAAACACCACCATACACTCCACCACACACTGCACCACACACTCCACCACACACTCCACCACACACTCCACCACAAACACCACCACACACTCCACCACACACTGCACCACACACTCCACCACACACTCCACCACAAACACCAACACACACGCCACACGCCCTCTTCTGAGTGCCCAATTCCAGATTGTGATTTCTCTCGACCGAAAATCGGAATTCGTTCGGCGGTGTTTGTACAAACTCGGGCGGCAACGATCAGTGTCGGACAACACACACCCGGTGTGTGTCGATGTGTGTGTGTCGGTGTGTGTGTGTGTGTAGGTGAGGAGTTGGGACGTGAGAGTGGGAAGAAGGTTAGGCGGGCCGAGAACTACCATCACTTTTGTCAGAAATTTAAACTTGCATAATTCGATAGTTCTCAGTTTCTGTTTTTTTCCCAATAATTATATTAGGTTGATAATTATAATCCACTTTACTTGCAATTTACTCTCATTTTAAAGTGATAAATTTGGAGATATTTGAGATGAAAATATGACCAAATTAATTTGGGTGTTTGGGTAGAAATGCTGGACATTATAAGCTTGAAAAATGAGAGGTTCTATTAAATTGACTTTGGTGTTCCTTCAATGTAGCAACAAATGTGTAATGAGTGCATAAGTATTTAAGTATCGCCATAGACCAGTTAGTAGGTTTCACACGTACGGATAGTGACTGTACTTTTAAAGTCGCGCCTTGTAAATCAGACAAATTAACCAACTTTCTTTAGCAATGAAAACAATCAGTGTGACTTATTGTGATAGACAAATGAAACAATATTTACAGCAACTATTGGTAGAATCGAATCTAGGTCGTGCTTTGGTGGCCAAAATGTCATACCTTCATCAGAGTATGCAGCTTTAAGTTGTCTCACCCAATGAAAGTGAAGTAGTCTGTTCTTGAGCCTCACCACCACACAGTGGCGACAGGGACTGCGCTGACCACTGTTGGCCGTCTATTGTGACAGGTGGCAACAAGCTAGCCAGAGGGTGGACTGGCCACCCCTACTGGCCGTAATCGATTAACACGACCCGAGCGACTCGGGCCACCCGAGTCATCAGAATTTCAAATCGAACAGCTGAGTAGAGTCGACAAATACACGTGCCGTGTGCAAAACGATCCGACCCAAGTAACCCACCTCCTAGCTGGGGTTGACTATGAGCGATGACGTCACATTTGTGCTGGTACCATCCTGCAGGATAACGGCCACCAGTACCAGTCATACATGTTTTTTTTAAAGAATAACTTAGATTAATGAAATGGAAATATACATAAACTAGGCCATCATAAAATACTTTAAATCCTATTTTGCTGTAGTTTTATCGATTATTAAAAAAATAATAATAAAGTGTCCACCCGAGCGTGGAGAATCCTATTCGATTATTCGACCCGAGTCTGTAGGATGTGCGCATGCGCCAAAAAGTGGCTAGGGTGACCAGAGTCGATTAATCGATTACACCCATAGAGACTGGTTAGCGGCCACCCCACACCATTAGAGGTTACCTGTGAGGGGGTGGGGTGGGTGAGTTGGTTCTGTGATGCCATGGTATGCGGAATAAAGGAATTAAACTGTGAAGCATACGTTTCATTCGTCGTCTTCCCTTTGCATACATGGCATATCGCAACAGCACGACCACACCACAGACAAGCAGGCCACACAGAAACACACCGCACACCACATAGAAACACACCACACCTCACACAAATACTAACACACACAGACAGATCACACACATAACCACACCACACCACAGACAAGCACGCGACACAGAAACACACTGCACACCACATACAAACATGCGACACAGAAATACCACACAGAAACACACTGCACACCACATACAAACACACCACACCACAGACAAACACGCGACACAAAAATACACCGCACACCAAATACTAACACGTACAGACAGATCACACACATAATCACACCACACCACAGACAAACACGCCACACAGAAACACACCGCACACCACATACAAACACACCACACCTCACACAAACACTAACATGCACAGACAGATCACACACATAACCACACCACACCACAGACAAGCAGGCCACACAGAAATACACCGCACACCACATACAAACACACCTCACACAAACACTAACATGCACAGACAGATCACACACATAACCACACCACACCACAGACAAGCAGGCCACACAGAAGCACACCGCACACCACATACAAACACACCACACCTCACATAAACACTAACACACACAGACAGATCACACACATAACCACACCACACCACAGACAAGCATGCCACAAAGCACACCGTACACCACATACAAAACACCACACCTCACACAAACACGAGCACACACAGACAGATCACACACATAACCACACCACAGACCAGCACACCACACAGAAATACGACACAGAAACACCACACACCACATACAAACACACCACACCTCACACAAACACTAGCATACACAGACAGATCACACACATAACCACACCACAGACAAGCACACCACACAGAAATACCACACAGAAACACCACACACCACATACAAACACACCACACCTCACACAAACAGTAACATACACAGACAGATCACACACATAACCACACCACAGACAAGCACGAGACACAGAAACACCAGACAGAAACACATCGCACACCTCACATGAACACTAACACACACAGACAGATCACACACATAACCACACCACACCACAGACAAGCATGCCACAAAGCATACCGTACACCACATACAAAACACCACACCTCACACAAACACTAGCATACCCAGACAGATCGCGCACATAACCACACCACACCGCAGACAAGCACGAGACACAGAAACACCACCACACACAGAAACACATCGCACAGAAACACATCGCACATCTCACATGAACACTAACACAGACAGACAGATCACACACATAACCACACCACACCACAGACAAGCATGCCACAAAGCACACCACACACCACATACAAACACACCACACCTCACACAAACACTAACATACCCAGACAGATCGCGCACATAACCACACCACACCACAGACAGACAAGCACGCCACACCACAAACAAGCACACCACACAGAAACACAACACAGAAACACCACACACCACATACAAACACACCACACCTCACAAAAACACTAACACATACAGACACAACACACACATAACCACACCGCACACAAAAAAGATATAATCTACTAAGTCAGTAATTGATAAGTAATAGACATCCTGATACAGGTCTATGGCATGCACAATCAGTAGTGAATAATTAATAGACATTCTTTATACAGGCCGAAAACATGCAAAATCAGTAGTGGATAAGCAATAGACATCCTGATACAGGTCTATAGAATGCACAATCAGTAGTGGATACGTAATAGACATCCTGAGACAGGTCTATAGCATGTAAAATCAGTAATTGATAAGTAATAGACATCCTGATACAGGTCTATGCCATGCACAATCAGTAGTGAATCATTAATAGACATCCTGATACAGGCCTATAGCATGCACAATCAGTAATTGATAAGTAATAGACATCCTGATACAGGTCTATACCATGCACAATCAGTAGTGAATCATTAATAGACATCCTGATACAGGTCTATAGCATGCACAATCAGTAGTGAATAATTAATAGACATCCTGATACGGCCGATAGCATGCACAACCAGTAATGGATAAGTAATAGACATCCTGATACAGGTCTATAGAATGCACAATCAGCAGTGAATAAGTAATAGACATCCTGATACAGGTCTATAGCATGCACAATCAGTAGTGAATAATTAATAGACATCCTGATACGGGCCGATAGCATGCACAACCAGTAATGGATAAGTAATAGACATCCTGATACAGGTCTATAGAATGCAAAATCAGTAGTAGATAAGTAATAGACATCGTGACATAGGCATAAAACCTCCCAAATCAGTAGTAGATAAGTAATAGATATCCAGATATAGGTTTACAGCCCGAATAAAATCACCAGTAGATAAGTACAATCACGATAAGACGGTGTTCGGCAACAAGAGGAATTGGTGTCAGCCATCACAACAACCAGGCGCTTCTGAACGAGGGGTGTGGATGGGCACACCAAACTAACCAGGTACTCTACCCTCTGTTTACACTCGTCGGTAATTCCTCTCCAAAAGGTCAACATGGTTTCCCCAGGCCTCGGGAATTCAACCCCCTTACATTTCAGGCCATAACACACTTAATAAAAAAAATTAAGTAGTTTCTAATAAAAAGAAATTGGCTTTTCTTGGGGGGGGGGGGTAACATGTATTCATGACAATATGTATTATTTTATCATTGGCCTCCCAGCTGTGTGCATTGAAAATATTGATTCTATATTTATATGTATATATGTATGTATACATGTGTGTATATGTGTGTGATTATATATATATATATAAATATACATATGTATATATAGATGTATATGTATATATGTGTGTAGAGGAAATATAGGGTGTACATGTTACCCTTCCATTTATACTCGTATAATGCGTTATACATCATATATATATATGTATATATGTGCACAGAGGTGCTTACATGGGTCCTTCTTTTCTCTTATACAATTTAGCTGAGATCAGGGCCACCTGAAGGTACCAGCAACTTGGGCAGTCACCTAGGGCGACATGTGCTAGGGGGCGCCAGATCAGCGTTAAATTATTTTTTAAATTATACTTGTAAAGGCGCCCAAGTTCAGCTTGCCTGGGACGCCAGCGAACCTAGAGCCGACCCTCGCTGAGCTACATCAGTAGATGATAAAATTAAAATCTATTTCGATATAACTTATTTAGGTATTTGTTTGTTGTTTGTTTGTTTGTTGTTGTTTTACGTCCTAGCAACATCTAAGGTCATATCAGGACGGGATTTAGGTATTTAATAGGTATATTTATTAACACCACTTGTGGATATAATATGCAGGTTTATTGCACAATATAGGTTGTAGACCGACTCATGGACATCACTCTCACAGCAGAGAGCTAAATGGAGAGCGGCAGTCAAGTAATGAAAGCAGTCTTTGTCACATCATGACCGACTGCATGATGATGATGATGATGGGTTGTAGGCACGTGAAGGCCATAGCCATGCCGATATTATACTATGCTTGTGTAATTCGCCACACTCGGCTGCGGAAAGAAAGCGGAAAGAAAGACATAGAGGAATATTGATTTCAGCAGAATTTAATAAAAACAAGTCGGGGACCAATGGAGGTCTATCAAGGCAGTATCGTTGGAGACTAGGGCCAGAATCAAGCACTGACTGGAATGCGCTACCAGGTATCAGTTCATGAATCAGGTGATTGTTTGTTTGTTTGTTGTTGTTTTACATCCTAGCAACATCTAAGGTCATATCAGGACGGGGATGAATCAGGTAAGTGAAGATCAGCGCTCAGCCCCCCAGTAAGTGGGTGGGAGGGTGGGGAAAGCGAAGTGCACTGTAGCAGTGTCGAGTGCAGAGTGACGACAGGTGGAGAGAGGCAAGCGAGGAAAGCTAATAATAGCCCAGCCTCGTGAGCAAATTACCCATGTTAGCCTCGGGCCAACATGCACAATTTTTTTATATCTGCAACTAGTGCCTAAAACCCATATCATGCTATAAATTATTGACATAACGTCTGCATGGTTTCCCTTTTCTGCCTGTTTCAGTCTCAAATTACATGACTATTTAAAGTTGCATAGTCCGATGCATTTTAATTTCTGCAATTTTCTGAGATGAATACATTATGCTAATCATTATAGTCTACTGTAATTTAGTTTGAAGTAACTTTTATTTTAAATGGCTAACTTTGTGGATATTTAACGTCAAAACATGCCAAATTAATTTTGGCAATCATGCCAAAACTCTGGCACCATAGAATTCAGTATGAATACATGCTATTAAATCGACTTCTTATGACTTTCTACGCAGCAAAAAAAATGCTTAATAAGTGCACCAGTATCTAAGTTGAATATGTAGAATTAAGTCTAGATGAGTGTTTTGATTTTGAAAATTTGATGTTTTTATCGGACTATGCAGCTTTAATATTGGGAGTTTTATTTATACACCTACACTACCGATTCATTTACAATGGATATCACATAGGAAATGTTCATATTGAATGTCATATCATTTAAATATATATATTTATTACATTATAAATAGTGTCGACAATGTGGTAATCTGCACTGACCTCTCAGGTAAGGAGCCACGTTGAGAGGTACGCATGGATATGGTGATTGCACCAGGGAGCCTGAATAGACTAATGGTTAGGACACTAGTCCTAGAATGGCAAGAAGTGTGTGCTCAAAACCTATTCCCGTTGAACTGTTTACTATTTGCAAAAATATACCCCACGACGCTGGTTGATGTGACCAGGATACTGTACAACCTACACATTGTATCCTTGGTGAACCTACCCTGTGTATTTAGATATTTGTCGCATCGCGACTGACAGCATGATGATGATGCATTGCTTGTACAGTATAACCCTGTTAAACCAAGCTCGGTTAAACCAACCGATCGGTTAATCCAAACTTTTGTCGGCGGCCCGGCAAAATACTACCATTTATCATATAAAAAAGTTGGTTAAACCAAAGTCGGTTAATCCGAAGTATCGGTTAATCCAAACAAAATTGTCGGCCGCAGGCCACTTCCGATACAGTTAAACCAAACTTTCATGTGGTTTTAAGGTCATCTGAGACTTTTGTATATGATAAGTGGTAGTATTTTGCCAGGTCGCCGAAAAAAGTTTGGATTAACCGATCGTTTGATTTAACCGAGGTTGGTTTAATGGGGTTAAACTGTACATAAAAAGCAATAATCACAGTGTCCACATACATTGTACATTCATAATGCACCCCCGTTTTTGCCAATGCCAAGTCGAAGTCAAAGCTCAGTTAAACCAAAGCTCGGTTAATCCAAACAAATTTCTAGGGTCCCTTCAAGTTCGGTTTAACGGGGTTATACTGTATTTAGATATATAAGTGCATTACTTGTATATGAATACTGATAAGCGTTAAAAATTACCTATACATGTAAACTATTTTAAAAGACCTACAATTCCACGAGGATGAGTGCAGTAGTCTGCACTAGTTTCTAAGGTAGGGAGCCACACAGACAGGTAGGTGTGGATATGATGATTGCATCAGATACCCTAGATAATCTAATGGTTACGATGATAGCCTCAAAATGGGTTCGAAACTCTGTTCTATGCAAAATGTTTCCCATTTGCATCCCCCCCTCCCACACCCCCATGACATAATATATTTTCTATTGCAATACTCATATCAATATCTGACAGCCTGCATAAGTCTTATCTAGGTACTGACAAGTATCAGTTTTTAAGTGATTGGTTTGACTCGGCTAGGGTTCGAACCTGGGGTTCAAATCGCACGACCTACCGAAACGGGGGAGGGGGGGTGGTGGTCGGCGCTCAACTTACTCGGCAAAATGACTAATATTCGAAAAGTAAAATAATTTACCAAATGTTTTATCACCCATATATGGGGTTCGAGTCCATCGAGTTTGTTCAACCTGACGTTTACTGCAATCAATGCTGCTCCCAGGCCACATCAAAGAACACGTGAAAATAACTATTTAATATATATGCATTTTACTATTTCACTCAATATGCCATTTTCCAATGTGATATTCATTGGCAATAAATGGGCAGTTTAAGTGTGTTAAACCCCCGTGAAACATGACACTGACAGAGCATGCGCAGACTTACGGTAGCTAGTGCCCTGAACTACCAATAAGAATGGACAAGATGCGGACAACAATTTCGTCAATTTGTAAAATTCTCCGATTAAGTATATATTCAATATCGAGATGGCTAAATAGGAAACAGTACTCCCTTTATAAGGCTCACACCGGGGGAGGGAAACAAATGCCCCTTTAAGCACAATCCCTCCCCCTTATCTCGCCCAGCCACACGGTCACCACATGTTATGTAAGCCCATGATACCTAGGTGGTGGCCAAAGCTGGGTGGGAGAGGGGTGAGTCCTGAAGGCAGCCAATGGTGAGCTGTGTTAGGGAGTGATCATGCGGGCTAGGAGCGACTCGTGTGCATGAGTGTAAGAGCCAATAAGAATGTCTATAACATCCACTGTTGTATGTATCTGAAAACATATATATAAATGAATCAAACTAAGCAATCAGCCTCTTATCTATCTACCCTTCTGCTGGTGCTGAACTCGGATCGTGTGTTGTGTTGTGTGTTGTATCTACTATGGGGTAAGCTCTAGCATATAATTTATCTAATACAGATATAAAAAGGGGGAACTCTGAATCGTACGCCTTATGCAGGATATTACGCCTTATGCAGGATATTAGGGCAGTCTAGCCTTATTGAGCAGTACAGCTAATAACATGGGAGAACATAATGAAAGTAACCATAGCCCTTGCGCACCACCTAACTGGATCGGCCATCAATAGCAGTCAAACGCCCGCATATAAGGTGGGGGCCCGCATATCGCAAATACAGGATTTCATAAATTGTTTATTGCACAATACAGGTATTACGCACTCGGGGGATATAGGCGATGCAGATATCAAAGCTGAAGCTCGTCTTGGTGACAGAAGGTTGTGCCCACATAGTGCCTAAAGCCCATATCGTGCAATAAACTGTAGCATTACAATTATATTTCATAACTGCTCAATTTACACCAGTTGTGAGATTGTTAGTGAAACGGGGCACCAGGAGAAGGAACAGGCAGTCGACTTGCACTGCCAGGCACCTGGAGTGACCTTGGCCAACTGGAATGACCTTGGACATGCTCAAATATTTGTAAGTATCACGTCGGCATAGCACCCTGCCCTGCACCTCGCCCCGGGACCTGAGCCGACAGCATGTAGACACACTTGTAATTCCGCCACTGAAACCAGAGATGGAGCGGGAAGGGGGGAGGGGGAGAGGGGAGTGTGGGGGGGGGGAAGTGGGGAGGGGGGGGGGGAGGGGGTGGGGAGGGGAGGGGGGGAGGTGGGGAGAGGGAGGTGGGGAGGTGGGGAGAGGGAGGTGGGAGGAGGCGGGTGGCGAGAGGGAGGTGGGGAGAGGGAGGTGGGGAGAGGGAGGTGGCGAGATGGAGGTGGGGAGAGGGAGGTGGGGAGAGGGAGTAGGAAATGGGAGGGGTGGGAGAGGGGAGGGGGGTGGGCGGGGAGAGGGAGGTGTGGAGAGGGAGGTGGGGTGAGGGAGGTGGGAGGAGGGAGCTGGAAGTAGCGGGAGGTAGGCGAAAGGGGAGGTGGGAAGAGGGAGGTGGGTTGAGGGAGGGGGAGGGGCCAGGGGAGGTGGGATGGATATGACGGGAAGAGAGGTGGGGAGAGGGAGGTGGGGATGGGGCGGGTTGGGAAGGGGGAGAGGAGGGCAAGTAGGGGAAGTGGTGGAAGGTTGGCGTTTGTAGGAACGTAAGGGGAGGTTGGGGCTGGGAGTTGGAGGAAGGGGGGGGGTAGACGGGAGAAGTAGGGTAAAAAAACAACTAGGATGAGCTGGGTGAAAACTGGGGTGTGAGGAGCAGGACGGGGGGGGGGTGGAATGGGAGGGGGAACTAGGAGCAGTTAAGGGGAGCGGGAGGTGGTGTGGCAAAGGTCGAGGGAGTGGATGGGAGAGGGCCATGGGGCAGGGGCATCGTGCCCTCACTGCACCCAACGCCCCTTTGGGGGCAAATACAAACCATCTCTTATCAACACAAGAAATCATGTAGGGATCAAAACGCGCGCTTTGCATTTAATATTATCGCCGGGAGGGGGCGCGATTGAGCCGTCAGCTGTGAGTGCGCGTAGGGGCGCTGCGTGCTGCGCCTAATACAATTAAAACACAGTATTTGCACGCCATTATTGACAGTTGCAGCTTGGTTAGTGGGGAGTGAGTGGAAGAGTTTTTTTTAATGTTTTTTTGTTGTTAACAGGTTGCAGATTTTATTTCAGGCCTGTCCCCGGGTAACAGGCTCCGGGTTGCGACAGCATGGATCATAACAAAGGGGTGACACTTCACACCACTGATCCACACCCCAGAAGTGTGCCCCTGGCCGGCCCTGCCCTGCCCACCCACCAGGCGGCGCGCGGGGCTCAGGTGTCCCTCCCCGGTCAGGGCGGGCGGCTTTGGGAGGGGGTGAGGGGTGGAGGGTCCGAGGGCTGCTGATCAACCTCTAGGGTTGGTTGGCCATCATTGATTGTGACCGCAAATTAGTGTTTGTTTTACTCAGATTTGTGGCTGGCGGGAGCAGGGGGAGGCGGGAGAAGGGGGCGGCGGGAGAAGGGGGAGGCGGGAGAAGGGGGAGGCGGGAGAAGGGGGCGGCGGGAGAAGGGGGCGGCGGGAGAAGGGGGAGGCGGGAGAAGGGGGAGGCGGGAGAAGGGGGCGGCGGGAGAAGGGGGAGGCGGGAGAAGGGGGCGGCGGGAGAAGGGGGAGGCGGGCGAAGGGGGAGGTGGGAGAAGGGGGCGGCGGGAGCAGGGGGCGGCGGGAGCTTGGGGCGGCGGGAGCAGGGGGTGGTGGGAGCAGGGGGCGGCGAGCCTCCAACTCGCCACCACCCAGCATAGCTCCTCCCTCTCACCGCCCAGTTCCATCCCCACCTCCCACATCCACCTCCCACCTCCCACCACCCACCACCCACCACCCACCACCCACCTCCCGCCTCTATTTCCTACCTCCCACCTCCCACCACCCACCTCCGATCTCCACCCCCAACCACGTGCTCACCTCCCGCCTCTCACCTCCCACCCCACCTCCCACCTCCCGCCTCCCGCCTCCCATCTCCCGTATCCCAGCCCACCTCCCACCTCCCACCTCCCACCTCCCACCTCCCACCTCCCACCTCCCACCCCACCCTCACCTCCCATCCCCACCTCCCGCCTTCTGCACACACGGGTCACGTGATCTGCAGCCCCGACAATGGTGGCGCACGTCAACTTGGCGGCTTGGGCATGCGCGACGCCCGCGTCTCGCAATCTACATACTCCACCACCAGGGGGCAGGTCGAGGCGCCGCTTGCCCTCCCCCCCCTGGCCTCCACACACCCTACGTGGTAACTCCCACACTCCAACCCACTAACTCCCACATCCCCACCTACTAACCCCACATCTCCACCCACATCCCAACCTACTAACCCCCACATCCACACCTACTAACCCCACATCCCAACCTACTAACCCCCACATCCACACCTACTAACCCCACATCTCCACCCACATCCCAACCCACTAACCCCCACATCCACACCTACTAACCCCACATCCCACCTACTAACCCACACCTCCAGTCACATCTCCAACCACGCCCCAACCCACTAACAGGAAAACACTGCAACCACCTCCCCCTCGCCCCCCCCCCCCCTCCCGTCACCCTCCATACAGGAGATACTGACAACTGTTCCTTTCATGACGTCATACTCGACACATTTCGCCAAAAAAGAAACTTAATGGAGTAAATCATGGCAAAGATGTAATATGAGAGAATCTAGATATTCCAACTAGGCACCGCCTCCCCCACTCCTAAAAAAAGTGTAAAAGATTCAATTCCCCCCCCCCCTTCCAAACAAACAAAGATGAAATAGCCCACCTATCCACGACCCAATAAAAGTCTTCCAGTTCCACTGACATCAGAGGGCAGGTTGGTGGTGGAGACTGGAATCTTATGTACACCCATATTGTTGTATCAACTAACATGAGTCTATTTATTAGTCCAGTGATGCCATGTGAATTGGGCCATTGGTCTCCCCTAATGGCACTCGTACCATTTTATCGGTACTACTTTCAATCAATGTAGGCCTGTTCGAATTGAACTAGTCCGATACATCACAAGCTCTGGCTTATAGAGTTGGGACAAGCATGGGTTCAAAATAGCCCCGGTGAATTCTAAAGAGGTTATAACAACGTTGGCATTTGCAACCAATAATAATTGTAATACTAGGTTGGTGTAATAGATAATTAACATGGTATTTCTACCAGTAAGCGGCCTGGTTTCTTAGTGGGACAACACTATAAAATCGCCATCTGTGCGCACTGTCAGAGGTCGATACCCGTCCTGATATGACCTTAGATGTTGCCAGGATGTAAAATACCAACAACCAGTCAACCACAGGGAGGCCGTCCACCCAGGGACTGACCTTGACAATTGGCATCACTTCAGTCATGAATTGAAATTTACTTATTTACATATTTCATTTGTTTATTTATTTATTTTTAAATACACACGACTCTCACCGATTCCTAGTCACAGTCGGCTGCGACGTCACCTGACAAGTCACCAACCCGACAAACCAATCCAAAGCGCCGAGCCACCCTCCATGTTTGACTTTGTCTAAATTGCCAGAACGCATGCGCGACGCATGTCCGACGCCACAGGCTGCGCACCCCCCACCCACACCCACCCACTCCCACACCATAACCCCCACACCCTACCCACACCCCACCCACACCCCACCCACACCCCACCCACACCCCACCCACACCCCACCCACACCCCACCCACACCCCACCCACACCCACACCCCACCCACACCCCACCCACACCCACACAACCACCCACACCAACACCCACACCACCACCCACACCCACACCACCATCCACACCCACACCCACACCAATACCCACACCCACCCACTCCCACACCATAACCCCCACACCACACCCACACCCCACCCACACCCACACCCCACCCACCCACACCCTACCCACACCCACACCACCAACCCACACCACCCCCCCACACCCACCCACCCAACACCAAACCCCCACACCCCACCCCCACCCACACCACCACCACAACCCACACCCCCCACCCACACCCCACCCACACCCCACCCACACCCCACCCACACCCCCACCCCACCACCCCACCCCACCCACACCCACACCCACACCCCACCACCCACACCCCCACCCACACCCCACACCCCCCCACACCCCACCCACACCCCCACCCCCACCCACCCCCACCCCCACACCCCACACCCACCCCACACCCCACACCCACCAACACCACCCCCCCCACCCCCACACCCACCCCACCACCAACACAGCCACACCCCACACCACACCACACCCCCACCCACCCCCACACCACACCCCCCACACCCACCCCCCCCACCCACACCACACCCACACCACACCCCACACCCAACAACACACCTACCCACCCACCCCCACACACCCCCACACCCCAACCCACACGCCCACGCCACCACACACAGCCACACGCCCACACCCACACTATCACCCCCACCCACATGCCCACACCCACACACCCACACCACACCCCTACACCCACCCAACCTACACCACACCCCGACCCACACCATCACCCCACCCAAACCCACACCTCCACACACACCCAACCTACACCACATCCCCATACCCACACCCACCAACACCATCACCCCCACACCCACACCCACCCACACACAGCACCCACCCCCACACCAGCACCCACCACCACACGCTCACACCCCACCCAAAACCCCCACCACCGCCCACACTGCCACCTCCACCCACACCCCCACACCCCACACCCCCACACGCCCCCACCCCACCCACAACCCACAACCCACACTCCCACACACACCCCACACCCCACAACCACCCACACCCCGCCGCCACACTCACCTCCACCTCACCCACATCCACACCCCCACACCCACACCCCAACCCCCACACCCACTCACTCGTAACCACACGGTGCATGCGCGCAGGGTTACAAGTCAAACTTATTTTGAGGGGAGGCGGGGGAGGGGAGGGGACGAGGGGGTGTTGGTCTGCATAGAGCTGCTCACCAACAAAAGGGCCCCACGACCGGTTTTCATTGTAATTCTTTTCTTTTCCCCCTTTTTTCAGAGTCCAATGAATGGCGCGACTGCAAGAGCGATTGTTTGTCCCTGGTGGCGGGGACGTCAGGTCGCGACGCCGAAGGCCGGGTGCAGGCTGCTTTACACGGGAGCACGCACGTCAGGACGGGCAGGCGACGTCGGCGGAGGAGACTGACTCAAAGTGAGCAGCTCACGGTGTGTGATGGGGGGGGGGGGGGGGGGGGGGGGGGGGCGTGGTACACAGAAAGGGGTGGGGTGGGGGTGGGCAGTCAGGGGGAGGGGGTCGGTTAAAACGAGAAGGGTATGGTGTGGGGGAGGCAGAGTGGGGCACGAGAAGAGGTAGGGTGGGGGTGGGTGGGGGTAGACAGAGTGGGGTAGGGTGGGGAGGGGGGCTGGTAAAAATGTGGTGGGGGTTGGAGCGGAGTAAACAGGGTGGGGTGGGAGTGAGGGTGGGGGCGGCAGAGAGGGGGGGGGGTAAAATGTCAAATGTGTGTGTGGGGGGGGGGGGAGGCAGAGTGGGGCAACTAGAGGGGGGAAGGGAACGAAAATGAGAGGGATACCGGTGTAGGTGGGTGGGGTAGACAGAGCGGGGTGGGGTGGGGGCAGATATAATGTGGTGGGGGTTCTGGCAGAGTAGGGGTGGAGTGGGGGTGGGGGTTGGGCAGGTAGAGAGGGATGGGAGGGGCGGAACCACTGCATGAGCCTGATAACAATAGTAATTTTGTACTGGCAGTAATGATGATAATAATAATAATGTTTATTATTATTATTATTATAACAATAACGATAATATTTATTATTATTATTATTATTATTAATAATAATAATAATAATAATAATAATATTATTATTATTATTATTATTATTAATAATAATATTATATTAATTAATTAATATACAACTATTATTATTATTAATAATAATATTATATTAATTAATAAATAATAATAATAATAATAATAATAATAATAGTTGTAACAGTAATAGGAGTTGGTGTAATAGTAACAGTAGAAATAAAGATAGCGCTAATTGTAACAGTTGTGGGAGTAATAAGATAAGTAAACTGATAAGAATAACATTAGTTTTGTAGTTACATCATTAACAATAGAATAATTAGGAATTGCAGTTGAAGTAATAATAAATAGAAATAAGGAGAATGGGAATAGTAATAACATCTTACTAACAACAATAACTACCGATATAACAATAGCAGTAATAGTGGTATTATAGCAGCATTAAAAATAGCGATAGCTATAATATTAGTGTGACATCTGGCTGCTGGCACCATGACCCAATTTCCCACTCAGTCACATTATCCTGATACAGAGCTAACCAGTTCTTGCCATATCCTAATAATGCCGAACACCAAGCTAGGTAGTGACAAGTATCACTTTTGTAAGTGATTGGTTTGACTCGGCCGGGTTTCAAACTCCCGACCTTCCACACGGGAAGTGCGCTCTTACAGATTAGGCCGCCTTGTCTTGTCATAGTACATGGCTCTGATTTGGTCATATTTATACTAGAATACACTGATCTAGGGCTGGTGGTATATACTTTCCATCCCTATTTACACCGTTATACCACAAGCAAAAAGAAGCTCAAACATTTGTTTAACACACAAATTACCCCCCCCCCCCACCCTCCTCTCCCCCCCCGCCCTAACCCCCAAGCCCCCCCCTCATAATCCCAAACCTCCCCCCGCCCAACCCCAACCCCAACCCCTCCCCCATGAGTGACACGTTCGCCAGGACAGTTGTGAAACAGTAATCAATTTCACTCAAACTTGCAATACACTGATCTAGAGGTGGTGGTATATACTTTCCATCCTTATCTACACCGTTATACCACAAGCAAAAAGAAGCTCGAACATTTGTTTAACACACAAATTACCCCCCCCCCACCCGCCATCTCCCTCCCCCTAATGCCAAAGCCTCCCCCCATAATCCCCAAACCTCCCCCCACCCTAACCCCCAAGCCCCACAACTCCAACCCCAACCCCTCCGCCACGAGCGACACGATCGTCAGGACAGTTGTGAAACAGTAATCAATTTCACTCAAACTGGCTTGGTGTGGTGTGCGCCTGCGCATAAATAAGGGACGCGCACCCCGCATGCGCAGCACCAATATGGCGGCCTGGCAGGGACTGCAGTTATACGCTAAAGCAAACTCAATTGACAGCGACACATTAATGAGAGTGCCATCACGCATGCGCCGTTTGATGCCTTTGGACGCGCTATATGCGCAACTAATGTGCGCGGGGATTGTGACATTGTGACACGGCGACATTGTGACATTGTGACATCGTGACGCCTCCAGCGCTACCGACATGCACCGCGCGCCATTGTCACTAAAAGCAGACCGGAAAAGGCGACCGCTGATGGTGCCACAACATCCCGCCAGGGGGAGAGAGGGTGGGTGGGGCATTGGGTGGCGGGGGATGGAGTGAGTGAATTGTAGTTGTTGATCTGTGTACTGCGTGAACGCGACGCGTTGATGTTATTTATATATGCCGATTCATCACGAACACTTAAATGTTGGTAGAGGGAGAGGGTGAGGGTGGGGGTTAGGGTGACGGAGAGGGAGAGGGAGAGGGTGAGGGTGAAGGTGAGGGAGAGGGAGAGGGAGAGGGAGAGGGAGAGGGTGAGGGTGAGGGTGAGGGAGAGGGTGAGAGTGAGGGTGAGGGTGAGGATGAGGGTGAGGATGAAGGTGAGGGTGAGGGTGTGGGTGAGGGATAGGGTGAGGGTGAGGATGAAGGTGAGGGTGAGGATGAGGGTGAGGGTGAGGGAGAGGGTGAGGGTGAAGGTGAGGGTGATGGTGATGGTGAGGGTGAGGGTGAGGGAGAGGGTGAGGGAGAGGGTGAAGGTAAGGATGAGGGTGAGGGAGAGGGTGAGGGTGAGGGAGAGGGTTAGGGTGAGGGAGCGGGTGAGGGTTGAGGGTGAGGGTGAGGGTGAGGGTGAGGGAGAGGGTGAGGGTGAGGTGAGGGTGAGGGTGAGGGAGAGGGTGAGGGTGAGGGTGAGGGTGAGGGAGAGGGAGAGGGAGAGGGTGAGGGTGAGGGTGAGGGTGAGGGTGGGGGTGAGGGTGAGGCTGAGCATGAGGCTGAGAGTGAGTCTGAGAGTGAGGGTGAAGGTGAGAGTGATGGTGAGGGTGAGGGTGAGGGTGAGGGTGAGGGTGAGGGTGAGGGTGAGGGTGAGGGTGAGGGTGAGGGTGGGGGTGAGGGTGAGGCTGAGGATGAGGCTGAGAGTGAGTCTGAGAGTGAGGGTGAAGGTGAGAGTGATGGTGAGGGTGAGGGTGAGAGTGAGGGTGAGGGTGAGGGTGAGGGTGAGGGTGAGGGTGGGGGTGAGGGTGAGGCTGAGGATGAGGCTGAGAGTGAGTCTGAGCGTGAGGGTGAAGGTGAGAGTGATGGGGAGGGTGAGGGTGAGAGTGAGGGTGAGGGCGAGGGTGAGTGTGAGGGTGAGGGTGAGGGTGAGGGTGAGGGTGAGGGTGAGGGTGAGGGTGGAGGTGAGGGTGAGGCTGAGCATGAGGCTGAGAGTGAGTCTGAGAGTGAGGGTGAAGGTGAGAGTGATCAATTCAATTCAATCAATTCTTTTATTTTAACTCTCTGCAAGGTATGTTTACAATAAATTGAGGTGATACAATAAATGCATACAAATTCCTTACAGACAGAAAGGATCCCAGAAAAGCGATGCTTATCTAGCTGGTCTCCATGATGTGAATGAACAAGTGATGACAATAACAAATTATTAAACTTAAGCTACATTTTTAACTAATGATTATGATGAGCTACTGATGCGTCTCTTCACAGTTAGTAAAAAACAAAGTAATGATAGGAATATTATATGGATATTGTGTCATGGATTCATGTACTTACATGCAGTATCAGTAGTTATTTTGCATGTATGTTAATAGGGGTATTATATATATTCTTTACTGGTAATCGATTTAGTATGCATTGAGATAGCTTATCTTTAGTTTTTTACAGAAGTTTTTCAAAGTTTGAAGGTTTCTAATCTCTACTGGTATTGAGTTCCAGATATTGGTTCCTTGGTTTTCAGTTGTTATTTTGCCATATTTGTTTCTAGTGTGTTTGTGATGTATGTTATTTATCTGTCGTGTGTTATGGGAATGGACCTGATTGTTTTCTTTGAAGAGATTATCAAATATTTCAGGGAGGAGGCCATTCTTTTGCTTGTAAACAAATTTTGCAATGTATATTTTATAAATGTCAGTTACCATAAGTAAGTCCAGGTCTTTATGAAGTGATTTAGTTGGGGTGAGATAGTCTTTGCTATACAGTATTTTCAAGGCTCTGTTTTGTTGTGTCTGTATCTTTTTTAGGGTTGATGATTTGGCTCTCCCATACACCTCTATACCATACTGGATTTTGGAGTAAACGTATGCATAGTATAGTAATTTTTTATTTTCCTCATGTACCCGTCGTCTGATTATTTTAAATGAGTTAGCCGTTTTAATTATTGAATTATTTAAGTCATCAATATGTTCATCCCAGTTGAGGTTCTCATCTAGAATTATACCTAGGTATTTCACAGAAGGGACTCTCTTTATTGTGTTATTGTTTATCTTTATGTTGTTTAGGTAATCAGGAATGGTTGTACTTCTGCTTTTAAATATTGTGTAGCATGTTTTGTTCAGGTTTACTGTTAATTTGTTATCATTGCACCATGTAAATATGTCTGAAAGGAATGTTTTAATTGAATGTTTTAGTTGTTTGGGTGAATTTGAGGTTATGAAGCCGTTGGTATCATCTGCAAATAACCTTGTTTTGACATCTTGTTTTGTACAGTTGACTATAAAAACCCAGGGATATTATTGTAGTCACCTCCACTGTCTCATTACTAAGAATGTATAAAAACCCAGGCATATTATTGTAGTCACCTCCACTGTCTCATTACTAAGAATGTTTAAAAACCCAGGCATATTATTATAGTCACCTCCACTGTCTCATTACTAAGAATGTTTAAAAGAATTGGGTCATTACCTGGAATACAAGTGTGTAGGTCAGGGGAAACATATTCTGTACAGTAAACTAAACTGGCACTGGCCATAGGGTGCGGGGCGTGGGGCACTGGGTGCGGGCTGCGTCGCACGTAACGCGTAACGCAGGGCGTGTCACGAGGGGCGCGTAATGTGGGGCGCGCAACGGGGGTTGGGGGGGGGGGGGGGTAACGAAAACGCGAATTTAACGTGAACGTAACGCCACACAGGGCGCATAACGTGGGGCGCGTAAGGTGGGGCGCATGACGCGGGGGGCGTAACACATGGCGCGTAACGCGTAGCACGGGTCGTTGGGTGCGGGGGCGGGCGCGGGCGCGGGGCGCGGGGCGCGGGGCGGGCGCGGGGCGCGGGGGCGGGCGGGGCGCGGGGCGCGGGGCGCGGGCGCGGGGCGCGGGGCGCGGGGCGCGGGGCGCGGGGCGCGGGGCGCGGGGCGCGGGGCGCGGGGCGCGGGGCGCGGGGCGCGGGGCGCCTAACGCGGGGCGCGTAACGCGGGGCTCCACCAGGTGTCACTACTGGGGCAGGCAGAGGGCCATAACAGCTCGAGTATATATTTATATTTATGTGTTGACTCGGACGCGCCCCAGGGTGTGCCCGGTGGCGGCCCGCCGCACCTCTTCACGGTCGGCCGGCTCCGTCCTGGCGCCAAGCCGGGGTGGCCTGGGTTTTAGCGCGCGGCTCCGACGGCCGAATGTTAATATGAACTAGCGCGAGGCGTGTGTATTCAGAGTTATACGGTGTATGCTGTGCACTGTACACACACAGGTCCCGCTGCACACACGCGCACACACACTCACACACACGCACACATCCACTCACACCCTGTGCTTATTGCCTGTTATATTTTTCGCGGTCGCCGCCGGAATTTACCGAATATGATAGGAAGCACCCACATGGCGTGTTGACTTAATTTACCTTTTTATTTTTATTTTGTTTACTTTTCGGCGTTGGGGATGAGCCTACGCGTGGAGGGTGGGGATGGTTATGAGAGAGGGGGCAGGGAGGGAGAGGGGGGGAAGGGGAGAAAGGCCAGAGGGGGGAGAGAGAGGAAGCGGGGAGAGGAGGTGGTGAGAGAAACAGGGGTGATGGGGAGCCAGGGGGAGCCAGGGGGAGAGAAGGGAAAAGGGGGTAAGGGAAACGGAATGAGAGGGATAGCGGAAGAGGAAGTGAGGGGGAGAGGGCCATAGTGAAGGGGCTGTGGTCTGGTCAGGGTAACGACACAAACTTCTGGACGGTTCAAAAAGTGGTACTTCTGTATTGGTTTGTGCGCGTCCTGTTTGCCGACAGGAGGGGGTGAATGGCATACGTGTGTGAAGGGGTAGGAGTGAGGGATGAGAGAGGGAGGAGTGAGGGAGGGTGAGAGCGGAGTGAGGGAGGAGTGGGGGAGGGGTGAGGGAGGGGTGAGAGCAGTGATAGGGGTGAGAGTGGTGAGAGACGGGTGAGGGAGGAGTGAGGGAGGAGTGAGGAGGAGTGAGGGAGGAGTGAGGGAGGGGTGAGGGAGGCGTGAGGGATGGGTGAGGGAGGGGTGAGGAGGAGTGAGGGAGGAGTGAGGGAGGAGTGAGGGAGGAGTGAGGGAGGGGTGAGGGAGGGTGAGGGAGGGTGAGGGAGGAGTGAGGGGTGAGGGAGGAGTGAGGGAGGAGTGAGGGAGGAGTGAGGGAGGGGTGAGGGAGGGGTGAGGCAGGGGTGAGGCAGGAGTGAGGGAGGGTGAGGGAGGAGTGAGGCAGGAGTGAGGCAGGAGTGAGGCAGGAGTAAGGCAGGAGTGAGGCAGGAGTGAGGCAGGAGTGGGGGAGGAGTGAGGGAGGAGTGAGGGAGGAGTGAGGGAGGGGTGAGGGAGGGGTGAGAGCAGTGATAGGGGTGAGAGTGGTGAGAGATGGGTGAGGCAGGAGTGAGGGAGGGGTGAGGGAGGAGTGAGGGAGGAGTGAGGGAGGGGTGAGGGAGGGGTGAGGGAGGGGTGAGCGAGGAGTGAGGGAGTGGTGAGAGCAGTGATAGGGGTGAGAGTGGTGAGAGAGGGGTGAGGCAGGAGTGAGGGAGGGGTGAGGGAGGACTGGGGGGTGAGAGCGGTGATAGGGGTGAGAGAGGTGAGAGAGGGGTGAGGGAGGAGTGAGGGAGGAGTGAGGGAGGGGTGAGGGAGGGGTGAGGGAGGAGTGAGGGAGGGGCGAAGGAGGGGTGAGGGAGGGTGGAAGAGAAGGGACGTGAGTTGAGGTGTGAATTAGGTAAGTTAGGTGATCGAGTGAACAAGAGTGAAGGAGGTTAAATGATAAAGGCCCTGTCACGCTACTACGTTTCCCCCGGCGCGCCGGCAACGCGCAAAATATTTGCAACCCGTCGACACACGTCCAACTCTTCGGCGCTTTGGGAGAAAGTTTGATGCGGTGCAGCGTGTTAGTAGCGTGCTATAAGCGCGCGGCCAACGGGCTTTGACGCGCGGTGGAACAAAGTGTCAATGTCCCACCAGCGGGTTCCCAGCGTGCCATCAGTGTGTTATCGGCGCGTTGTCAGCGCACCGCCCGCACGCCGACAGCATGCGAGTAGCGCATCATTAAAGGTTCACAGAACGCTGGGTAGCGTTAGGCGCGCGGAAGACGCACCAGCAACACGTCAAGACGTGCCAGCACCATGTCGAGAAACGCTGGAGCAACGCCAATAGCGCGCCCACTACACGTCGATGGGAGGTCACCGACGGGCCGACGGAACGATCGCAGTTTGGCGAAATAAATGCCAACGTTCAGCCGGAGCGCTGCCAACAGGTGTCGACGTGTTGCTAACGCGTCCGTAATGCGCCCGCCAACACGCTGACGCATGTTGCGGCCCGTCGAAAGTTTTGTGCAAGCACAAAACCTTCGACGCGGCCCGACGCGCGCCGACGTGTCCATTCACATGTTGCTATGTACCGACGCGCCGGTAACGCACCGGTAACGCGCCGTTAACACGCCGGTAAAGTACCGGACGTGTACCGACGGTTCGCCCAAAAATGCAATGCGTCGAAGCGGGTCGAAGCGCATTCGTGAGAAACGTCGTAGTGTGACAGGGCCATTAACCTTTGAGATATTTGAGGTGTAAACATGCCAAATTAATTTTGGTAAGCACGCCAAACCTCTCACATCATAGTCTTCTGTTGTAACAGGTTCTATTAAATTGACTCAGTATTCCCTTCTGTGTGGCAACAAATGTTTAATAAATGCATCAGTATCCGAGATAGATATTTAGAATCAAATTGTGATATTCAAGTTGCTTTTGAAAATGTGATGCGCTTATCGGACTATGCAGCTTTAACTTTGGGTAAATTTGATTAAAAGCACGCAAAATTATATCTGTACATAACAGTTGCAGCAGGTTGACTATTTCATTGCGATGTTAACATTGTCACATCCCGGAACGACCATTCCTGTGGAGCAAAACAAAAAAAGGAAATTATTAATAATTGTACCATATTTAGCTAAAGCCTCTGTCACGCTACAACATTTCTCACCGGTGCGCCGGTGTGGCAGTAAATCGCAAACCCCTGGAAATTGCACGCCCCGGGGTTTGCGATTTACTAGGAAATCACAAACCCCCCCTGGAAATCGCAAACCCCCCTGTGTTTTGGGACTGATTCGGGCCAAATCTATTCAATGCGACCATATTTAACAGAATTACATACTCAAATCGTGAAATTTCATTAAATTAACCCTAAATTCGAAGCGTTATTAAGGCTACCGCCGTAACGGCGGAGATATTAGCAGTTATATTTTCGAATCGACGAACGTAAAGTAAACAAATCGCCGCCGCCGCCGAATAGACTACATCACGGTTCCAGCGGCGCAGTGCATTGTGGGATGCATCAGAGCAAAACATGCCCCCCAAAAGCACATGGCACATGCTAATACACTGGGTGCAGCTATGAAATGTGCTAGTTTCAGATCATCTCAGCTCTTGTTTGAAACATAGAATACCAACTAAAAAAATATATATAATAAATTAAGATATTAATCTTTTATCCAGCATTGCATTTACATCAATATAATCAGCACATCTTATGCCATGTGCATTTAGATTTAGAAAGATCTAGGCACCCAGACTAGTGTTAGAGCCATAGCCAGTGTACTCAATGCATTGTCAATGGCAGTGAGCAATCTCCATACAGAAAAAGTAAAATATTGATCAAACGACACCACCTAGGCACAAACCGCTTGGAACACATATAGAAAAACATGTTTAACAAAACGATTATATTAAATTAATACGGTTAGGGTTTTGGATTTCTATTAATTTTGAATAAAACTGACATATTTCAATGCGCGTACAGGCAAAGTCAATGGCCGTACGCCTTTGCTTTGCTCCCAAGGCCGTTTTCAGCGCATGCGCAGTCGGAACCGTGATCTAGTTTATTCTCGATGTCGGCATGACGTCACAACCCCGGAAACTAGCCCACGAAGGGTAAAATACGCCGTGATGTGTGCTGCGGCAATGCTATGTCTATGGGGAGCATTTATTTTTGTAAAATAAATAAAAAAACTTTCATCGAATCGATTAAAAATATCTCAATGCGCGATTGAAGAGGAAGATCTGAGGTATTTAATTTAACCTAAGAGCAATTTTATCTGAAAGTATTAAAAACAGAGATAATAGTGAAAGTTGGGATATTCTGAGTGTCAGTGCCAGTGTTAGCCTTACCAGATCATGGTAAGGCCACACTGTGGCAAAATATTTGCAACCCGTCGACACACGTCCAATTCTTCGGCGCTTTGGGAGAAAGTTTGTCGTGGCGCAGCGTGTTAGTAGCGTGCTATGAGCGCGCGGCCAATGCGTTTCGACGCGCGGTGGAACAACATCTCAACGTCCCGCCAGCGGGTTCCCAGTGTGCCATCGGCGTGTTGTCGGCGCGCTGTCGGCGCGCTGTCGGCACGTTGACGGCGCATTGGTGTCGTGTTAGTACCGTGTCAACGCGTACATACCCGCCAGCAACACATTAGGACGCACCCGCAGCACGTCCACACCATGCAGCCAACGCGTCCAGGTGCGCCGGCGACACGTTCAATGCGCCGAGAAATGCTAGAACAACGCCAATATTGCGCCGACTACCCGTTGATCAGATGTGACAGATGCGCCGTCGGAACGGTCGCATTTTGGGGGAAAAAAAGCCAACGTTAACCGACGTTGATCAACGTCCTGCCAGCATGCCGCCGGCGCGCCGCCAACGGGTGTCGATGTGTTGCTAACGCGTCCGTAATGCGCCCGCCAACATGCTGACGTGCGTTGCGGCCCGTCGAAAGTTTTGTGCAAGCACAAAACCTCGACGCGGCCCGAGGCGCGCCGACGTGTCCATTCACACGTTGCTATCCTTCAACATATACTGACGCGCTGGTAACGCACCGGTAACGCGCCGGTAACGTACCGGACATGTTCCGACGGTTCGCCCAAAAATGCAACACGTCGCCACGCATCGAAGCACGTTCGTGAGAAACATCGTAGTGTGACAGGGCCTTTAGATACACATGTTCAAATCTAGATAAGAGCTTTGCTTTTTTAAATAGTATGCTTTCATCGGATTACGCGACTCTAAAGCCCTGGTCACATACACGTTAATGAACGTTGGTGAACGTAGGTGAACGTAGGATAGATTTACGTGGGTCAAACGTGGTGTAAGTATGTTAAACTACAGTGAAAAACGTTAAGGTACGGCAGGTTTTGGTACGGATAAATAGGTTATGGCACGGATGCCCGTATGTTCAACTATGTTCAACTAGGTTCAACCACGTTCAACTACGTTCAACTATGTTCAACTATGTTCAACTACATAACTACAGTCAACTACACTCAACTATGTTCAACGATTGTTAGCCTGCACTACAGCCAACTACGTTCAACTACATCCAAGTAGGCTAAAGTACGCTAGAGTATGCTAGAGTATGCTAGAGTATGCTAGCGTATGTTAGAGTACAGTAAGAGTATGGAGACTCCACCACAGTACATTAGCCCCGAAGATAGCACTCTTTTGAACATGTCCAACGATTAAATCGGAACTCACGGCCCACCCACATTATTACCAAGTTAGCATGATGGAGAAGTATGGTACGTTCAACTACGTTCAACTACGTTCAACTATGTTCAACTACGTTCAACTACGTTCAACTACGTTCAACGACGTTCAACTACGTTCAACTACGTTCAACTACGTTCAACTACGTTCAACTACGTTCAACTACATTCAACCTAGCCTCCACTACGTTCAACTACGCTCAACTACGTTCAACCTAGCCTCCACTACTTTCAACTACGTCCACTATAGTGTATGTGACTGGGCCTTTACAAAGATCAGAAACTTACAGCAAAAACACTGGTCATTTTCTGGTGAATAAAAAGAATATGCATCATACTTTGCAGACCAATTAAAATGAAAGTAAATAAAACATAAATAAAGCATTGCATATATATGGTAGTTATACCAGACTTACTTGTAAGTTGAAGTATTACTAAGATTCTTACAAATCTACGAATACGATTTGTTTTGTTTGTTTGTTGTTGTTTTACGTCCTAGCAACATCTAAGGTCATATCAGGACGGATACCGACTTGTGACAGTGCGCACTCATGGCAACTTTATAGTGCTGCCCCACTGGAAGATTAGGCCACCAACACCATGACCTGATATCCCACTCAGTCACATTATCCTGACACTGAGCCGACCAGTCCATATCCTATCCTATTAATGCCGAGCGCCAGACTAGGAAGCGACAAGTATCAATTTTTAAGTCATTGGTTTGACTCGACCATGGTTCGAATCCACAATCACGAAGGATCAGGGGAGAGGACAAGATCGTGCAGGCTGGATGCGTCCTCAGTTTTATTAATTGGAGGGGAGAAAAAAATGCATTACCCAGGATCACGCCCCCCCCTATATCCCTGATTTCCCTACTTTTTGAAGCCCCTTGTTTCCTGAACATTATACTTGAGTATTTCCTCAGGTTTTTGTAAATTCCTTTTATGGTGTAGGTGGACAAACCCCCGATCATTGCCTTCGTATTTATAGATCCATAGAAATCTCAGCAATACTTCAACTTAGAAGTAAGTCTAGGATAACTACCATACTCTTAATGAATTGCATTCCTTAAAGCTGCATAATTCGATGAAAACTTCAAATTTTCAAAACCAAAATAATTATCTAAATTTGATTCTATACATCTAACTTAAATACAGGTACACTTGTTAAATATGTGTTGCCACATAGAAGTGAATACTGAGGCAATTGAATATAACTTGTTACTGCAGAAGCCTATGGGGTCAGAGTTTTGGCAAGCTTGCAAACATTAATTTTGCATGGTTGCACTTCAAATATCTCAAAAGTTAGCCACTTCAAATAAAACTTACTTCAAGCTAAAGTAAGGTACATTTTTTTTAAAAAAAATTTCATTGAGGCTGTATTGATACTGTCCATAGCATATAAGCCCGGGTACCCAGGTTTGTTTTCAATGCTGGCCAGTTGTAGTGTTGGTGTTATCCTACCACACAGTGGCTGCTGATAAGGTATTTGATTGCCTGCATTTCAGTAGCAGATAATTGGTTGGTATGGTTAATAGCCTATGTTAGTTTTTTTGGATTTTCTTGGTATATATGTATT
This sequence comes from Branchipolynoe longqiensis, assembly GCA_030323885.1. Taxonomy (NCBI): domain Eukaryota; kingdom Metazoa; phylum Annelida; class Polychaeta; order Phyllodocida; family Polynoidae; genus Branchipolynoe; species Branchipolynoe longqiensis. Next base: position 42,001,609 of record CM059197.1, read on the forward strand.
TATTTTTCTACTCTTATTACTAGACTAGCCTACTCCTATTTACATATCATAGGCGTGTACGTAGCTGTGTGGTGTGTTATCTGGCAACCTAATGTATTTATCTCAGAAAATGTCAGAAACTCAAAGCCATCGGAGTATGCGACCTTAAAGATAAGAACGTCGAAGGAGTTTTTTTCTTTCTTTCAACAGTCTACGTTTATTGGTAGAGAACAAAGATGGCTACCCTGGGTAACCACACTGGGGCTAGGGGGTGTGCATGTCGCTTTGTCCCGTGCCTACCCTCCAACCCTCTATCCTCCACCCCGCCTTGTTCGGCCGTGCCTCGTTCTGACGCAGCGGCATGACTGGACGTGACGTCATCCTCGATACTACCCCCCAACCAACCAACGTCATGTCACGTGGTCACGTAGGTAGCCCCAAGTACGTGCCTTCCCTCAGTGTGGGGGGTTTGGGAGTTTGGGAGTTGGGAGTTTGGGGGTTTGGGGGTTTGGGGAGTGGGGGGGGAGGGATGCTGGTACCTGGCGACCTCCCTGCCCACCCCGACCCCCCCCCCCACGCCCCCACCCACCCGTGAATCCCATCTCACTCCCTCCCACCCTACCAGACGTGGTAGCCGAATCGGTAGAGCGCTAGCATCCCGTGCGGAAGGTCGAGAGTTCGAATCTCGGTTGAGTCAAACCAATCACTTACAGAATTGATTGTAATGATACTGTGGATATGGCAAGGACTGGTTAGCTCAATATCAGGATAATATGACTGAGTGGGAAATCGGGTTATGGTGCCGGCGGTCTGGTCTCCCAGTAGGGCAGCACTATACATATGCCATGAGTGCGCACTGTCACACGTCGGTACCCATCCTGATATGACCTTAGATGTTGCCAGGACGCAAAACTCCAACAAACTCTCACCCTCAATACAAACTGCCACCAAGCCACACGGCAGTGAAGCACCCCGTTCACTGAGGTACTGGAGCAGCCTGCACCCACCTCACCTCGCCCTGATATGACCTTGGATGTTGCCAGGACGTAAAACTCCAACAACCAACCGACACACCTCACCTGCTCACCGGGCGAAGTGGTCACGTGCACCGGTAACGGCGGGATGGTTGGCTGTATTAGTTCGGTGAGGTGTCACAGGGTGGAGGTCATACTCTGGTAGATGGTGTTTATTTCACGTGGGGGGGGGGGGGGGGTCGGGGGGGGGGGGGGGGTCGAGATGCAAGAAAAGGGAGAAGACAGAGGGTGGGGAGTGGTTGGGACTAGGTTTTATTTCTGTTCTCAACTCTTGTGATCTAACCAGATAGTTTAGTTAATTTATGTCTCTGTTGGGTTCTGAACCTTTAATCTACATGTGAATTATACGGTTGGTGGTTGCATTTTTTTTTGTTTTGGCAGAGAATTTGTTCCAAGGTTGGCGACCTTGATATATGTGCACTTTTCAGTTCGTTAGTCCCTGGATAGGGACCTTTCAGCAGGGTTACAATGTGCTGCTGCCCTAGTACAGTACAACCCCGTTAAACCAAGCTTAGTTAAACCAAACGATCGGTTAATCCAAACTTTTTTCTGCGGCCCGGCAAAATACTACCATTTATCATATAAAAAAGTTGGTTAAACCAAAGTCAGTTAATCCAAAGTATCGGTTAATCCAAACAGAATTGTCGGGCCCAGGCCACTTCCCGTACAGTTAAACCAAACTTTCATGTGGTTTTAAGGTCATCTGAGACTTTTTGATATGATAAATGGTAGTATTTTGCCAGGTCGCCGAAAAAAGTTTGGATTAACCGATCGTTTGATTTAACTGAGGTTGGTTTAATGGGGTGAACTGTATATATATAAAAAACAATAATCATAGTGTCCACATACATTGTACATTCATAATGCACCCCCTTTTTTGCCAAAGCCAAGTCAAAGTCAAAGCTCGGTTAAATCAATGATCAGTTAAATCCAAACAAATTTCTAGGGTCCCTTCAAGTTTGGTTTAACGGGGTTATACTCTATTGTGAATGGAGAAATGGAGATATATATATCTCTGTTTCTCCACACTGTGCTTGTGCATACAAAGCAAACATGTTGGTAAGGATCATTATTTATATCCACATAAGGAATTATATAGTACATAAATAGATGGATATATAAAAATAAATATATAAATACATATTGTGGGTTTCCTCTTTTTAATGGACTAGTTAGTACGAGATACACACACTGCAGCTAGCTAACTCGCCATAAGAGCGCGCTGTCACAAGACAGTGCACGCCCTCGTATGGCCTTGGGTCTTACTGGGGCGTAAAACTATACCAACCATCCCAGCCTCCCCTGGCCCTCTCAGAGGACTGTGGTTGGGCTCTTAGCCTGCCTTTTTCCTTCCTCCGCCCCCCTCCCCCCTCCAATTTCTCTGACCACTACCCATCGGAAGCCAACTCCCGACCACATGGGACCGCTTTCAACGGTGCCCATTCAGCACTGCAGATTTGCAGCCTTCAGCACACCAATGCGACTGAAAACTCCCCAAAAACAACAACTAGCTGGCTGCCCATATCCAACGTCAGTCACGTGGCCAGACATATTAGGTCACGTGCCTGTTACGTCATCATGTTGAGCCCGTCTGTGAATACCTGTGACGACAAGCTCCAAACGCCCCCTGGTGGCCAAACTACAAACAATAAATGCCCTCTTTCCATCCACCAACACCTCTCTGTCTCAGGGTTTACTTGTTTAAATCTGCATAGTTCAAATCATCAAATTTTCTAAACTAAGACAGATCAATATTTGCTCATACATATCCAGCAAAAATACTGCTGCATTTATTATGCATGTGTCGCTGGATAGAAGGGCCGTACTAAGTTAATTTAATAGAACATGTTACTGATGAAGCATCTTGGATCAGGATATTGACATGCATGCCAGAATTAATGTAGCAAGTTTTCACTTCAAATATCTCCAAAGTTTAGCCATTTATAACAAAGGATTATAATGATCAACCTAATATATTTATCTATAAAATGAGATAAACCTCAAACCATCAGACTGTGCCGCTTTAGCTAATAATACTCCCGGAGGCAGACGACATTCCCCCAGTGTTGCTGGTTGCCGCTAATGGCTCCGCTACAATGTTATATGTACATTCTGAACGACCATTTCGATTACGCCAAAGTTTGAAGGAAAATTCTTACAACGTTTGTATTCTTTTGATAAATTACCTTGCATCTCGGATGTGTTAGCTGCCTGGTGCTGCTTTGCCAAACTCTCCACTCCTCTACCCCCTCCCCTTTCCTCGCGCATACATACCTCCCCTTTCCTCCCCACACTTCCCTCCCCTTCCTTCCACTACCTTACCTGAATAATACCTCTACCTCCTCCCTCCGTCCCCCCTCCCCTCTCCCCCATCCTACTTCTCCCTCTTTCCTCCCCCTCCACCCTCCCTCCTCCCTCTCCTCCACTCCAATCTCCATCCCCCCCCCTTCCTCTCCCTCTCATCCACCTCCCTGCTCCATCCTCTTCCCCTCTCCTCTATCCTCCCTCTCCCTCCTCCCTTCCCCCTTTCCTCTCCCTCTCTCCACCTCCCTTCTCCCTCCTCTTCCCTTCTCCTCTATCCACCCCTTTCCTCCTCCCTTCCCCCCCCCTTCCCCCTCTCTCTCCCTCCTCCCTTCCCCCTTCCTCTCCACCTCCCTGCTCCTTCCTCTCCTGTATCCTCCCTCTCCCTCCTCCCTTCCCCCTTTCCTCTCCCTCTCTCCACCTCCCTTCTACCTCCTCTTCCCTTCTCCTCTATCCTCCCTCTCCCTCCTCCCTTCCCCCTTCCTCTCCTACCTCTCCCTCCTTCCTTCCCCCCTTCCTCTCCACCTCCCTGCTCCCTCCTCTCCTCTATCCTCCCTCTTCCTCCTCCCTTCCCCCTTCCTCTCCTACCTCTCCCTCCTTCCTTCCCCTCTTCCTCTCCACGTCCCTGCTCCCTCCTCTTCCCCTCTCCTCTATCCTCCCTCTCCCTCCTCCCTTCCCCCTTTCCTCTCCCTCTCTCCACGTCCCTTCTACCTCCTCTTCCCTTCTCCTCTATCCTCCCTCTCCCTCCTCCCTTCCCCCTTCCTCTCCTACCTCTCCCTCCTTCCTTCCCCCCTTCCTCTCCACCTCCCTGCTCCCTCCTCTCCTCTATCCTCCCTCTTCCTCCTCCCTTCCCCCTTCCTCTCCTACCTCTCCCTCCTTCCTTCCCCTCTTCCTCTCCACCTCCCTGCTCCCTCCTCTTCCCCTCTCCTCTATCCTCCCTCTCCCTCCTCCCTTCCCACTTTCCTCTCCCTCTCTTCACCTCCCTTCCCCCTCCTCTTCCCTTCTCCTGTATCCATCCCTTCCCTCCTCCCTTCCCCCCTCTCTCCCCCTCCTCCCTTCCCCTCTTCCTCTCCACCTCGCTGCTCCCTCTTCTCCTCTATCCTCCCTCTTCCTCCTCCCTTCCCCCTTCCTCTCCTACCTCTCCCTCCTTCCTTCCCCCCTTCCTCTCCACCTCCCTGCTCCCTCCTCTCCCCTCCCTTCCCCTCCCCTCCCCTCCCCTCCATCCTACTTCTCCGTTCTCGCTACCCCCACCCTGCTCTTCTCTCTCCTCCACCCTCCTTTCACTCCTCTCTCCCTGTCCAGCTCCCCCCTCCCTCCCCCACTCCCACCCTCCCCCACAAAAACCCGCCCATTTCCCAGAATGCGCCAGTGGACCCGGAAGCCCCGCAGAACGCTATCGCTGCCCGTGAATCGGACATTGTGGTTGCTGGGGTGAAATAGATACGGTTGAGCAGCCAGTCAGGTGCGAGCAGGGTCCGATTTAATCACCTAGAAACTCCAGCAGGGGGAGGGTGTGAGGAGGAGTAGGGGAGGGGGAATGGGAATGGGGGAAGAGGGGGAGGCGGAGGTGGGAAGGAATGGGGCGTCGGGGGGAGAGGAGGGGTAGGCAAATGAATCTCCCAAAACTCTTACGCCCTCAGAATCCATACGCACCCAGCCCCAAATACTCCCCTAGCGACGGTTTCCTAAAACTACGCCGGTCAATTTTCACGGCATTAAATTGTTGTTGTTAATAATATTAAAGCTGCATAGTCCAATGAAGCATCAAATTTTCAAAACCAAAACCAGTATCTCAATTTGATTCTACATATCTAACTTAAATACTGGTGCACTTGTTAAACATTTGTCACCACATAGAAGGAAATACCGAGGCAATTTAATAGAACTTATTACTTCAGAAACCTATGGTGTCAGAGTGTTGGCAAGCTTGCCAAAACTAATTTTGCTTGTTTGCACTTCAAATATCTCAAAAGTTAGCTGTTTAAAATAGAAGTTACTTCAAGTGAAAGTAGGGTAGATTATAACGATCACCTTAATATGTTTATCTCAGAAAATGACAGAAACTCAAACCCCATCGGACTAGGCAACTTTAAGTAATAATAGTTATGTGTATTATAATGTATTATAATAATATAAAGGAACGGAGCAATTCCAATATTGATATCATATTCATTGTATGATTATTTGCGTGTATTCGGGATTCGCGCACCCACCCCGTTATATGCGCGCGATTGGGGCGCCAAATGTTTGGTGCGGAAATGACTCAAACCACTGTCACTTCGCTCGCATTTTTCTTTTTGGTAGGGCATAATAGTCCCAGCCAGAGAACTAATAAAGATCTCAGCCCAACTCTGCTTTGTCTAACCTTATTGCCTAGTGGTTTATATCCCCATCGCATTGTATCACCACTGGACAGACGAGATGAGGCTGAAGGAGCCGAGTGTCGGAACTCCTGGTCTTAAATCCTGGCCGAGTCAAACCAATAACTTAAAAACACATGCCTGTCACTACCTTCTTTTTGTTGTTGTGATGAGTTCATTTACCCTGCTCATCACGGATAATTGTGTTAATACAGTATAACCCCGTTAAACCAAACTTGAAGGTACCCTAGGAATTTGTTTGGATTAACCGATCATTGGTTTAACCGAGCTTTGGCTTCGACTTTGACTTGGATTTGGCAAAAACGCAAGTGCATTTATGAATGCAATATACAATGTAGGTGGACACTTTGATTATTGTTCTTTATGTATATACAGTCTAACCCAGTTAAACCAAGTTCAGTTAAATGAAACGATCGGTTAATCCAAACTTTTTTCGGCGGCCCGGAAAAATACTACCATTTATCATATAAACAAGTTTCATTTGACCTTATAACCACATGAAAGTTTGGTTTAACCATACCGGAAGTGGCCTGGGGCCCAGCAATTTTGTTTGGATTAACCGATAGTTTGGATTAACCGACTTTGGTTTAACAAACTTTTTGTATGGTAGTATTTTGCCGGGCCGCCGAAAAAAAGTTTAGATTAACCGATCGTTTGGTGTAACCGAGCTTGGTTTAACGGGGTTGTACTGTACTTGTTTTCACCACTGGGCAGCACTAGTCCGATTTGATTCAAATCTTTTGAATTTTGTTTTGTTAATAATTTAGGTTTTCTTGCTTCTTGTTTATGGCTTATAACTGTTTGTAGATTGCAAACAGTCCAAAATCCAGCGCTTACTATATACTAACATGGCACTCGGCATTATTGATCGGGCAAGGGGCAGTGGAATTAGGAAGACACGTTTTCTGCAATTTAAATTTGCACTTATTAATCGACGGATGTAATAACAACAAAAACAGTTGTTTAGAAAAAATCAAATAGTTTCTTTTCAAAGTTGAGTATGCATGTATTGTCATGCTTGGGTGATTATATCTTGGCTCGTATCATATTATTTAGTCCATAGAAAAAGTTGATATTAATACATATGTGTGTGCCATGGGGGGTAGGGGGGGGTGGAAGATGGGGTTGGCAATCGAAGGGAAACACCAAGGTACTTATCTATATAATGAATTTATATTGCATATAAAGATCACAGTATTTTATATCAGGAATTTATATTGCACATAAATGAAGTCCCACTGCTAAATGCATTGCTAGATAGACTAGATAAATTGGGAGTCAGTAATCGTATAGTCTGTCCTAGCCGCATGACCACTATAATTACCGGGTGCGGTGGCCGAATCGGTAGAGCACAGGCCTCGCGTGCAGAAGATCGGGAGTTCGCGATTCCGTTTCCTGGTCGAGTCAAACCAATGACTTAACAATTTATACTTGTCGCTTCCTAGCCTGGTGCTCGGCATTATTAGGATAGCCTGGTGCTCGGCATTATTAGGATAGGGCAAGGGCTGGTTAGCTTGGTGTCAGGATAATGTGATTGAGGGGGATATTGGGTCATGGTGCCGGCGGCCTGATTTCCCAGTGGGGCAGCACTATAAAATCACCATGAGTGTACTGTCACAAGTCGGTACACATCCTGATATGACCTTAGGTGTTGCTAGGACGTAAAACAACAACAAACAAACAAACCACTATAATTATCACAGGTCATATATGTTAACACTATAACAGGCTGAATCTGTTAACAGGCTAAATATATATACATACTAAATATATAAACAGAAGAGCATAAGTATAAGTATAAGCATGAGTATAAGTAAGCAAGCAGAGATAGCTACAAAATTGTAGATTTATATTGCATAACAATTCTGTGACAATAAATTACTTGGTTATACTCCTAGAATATATGTATACTGCATATAAATGTAATAGATAGTCGATGATTCATTATACTTGCACAATGAATTAATGTTGCGTATCAATATATCGGACAGAGATGGATGTTTATAATTACGTAATGAACTTATGTTCCACATCAATATAACAGACACGTAATGAATTTAATCCGCACATAAATGCAAAAGCCAAAGATGTCTATTTATACAAGCATGACAAATGTATATACTGCATATAAATGCAGCAACTACAGATTCGGTGGCGAATCGGTGGGGCGACGACTGTGGAGGGACCAGCGGAAGAAGGAAATCATCGAACCGGAAGCACAACACTACCCCCCTCCCCTCTCCTCCCCCCCCCTTCCCCCCCCCCCTCCCCCCTCCCCCTCTCTTTCTGTCGTCCAGGCTACGACTCGGCGACTCGGCAACTTTTTTTTCCGCCGAGACGCGTTAATTTTGTGAGGAGTTTTGTGTTGCGATGGGCGACCCTCTCCCACCTCCACCCACCTCCACCCACCTCCACCCACCTCCACCCACCTCTACCCACACACGCACCAGTCCGATGAATGGCCCTTCTCCCCCCCCCCCCTCCCCGTCCTCCCCAATCCCCTCCCCGCCCCCAAAGATACACCACATCCCAGTGAATGCCCCCCCCCCTCACGCCCCCTTTCACCCCTCCCTCGCACCGACCCCGCCCCGCCCCGCCCACACACATACACCACAGCCCAGTGAATGGCTCCTCCCCCCACCCACCCACCATAGACCCCCCCCCCCTCCCTCTTCCCCTCCCCCTGCCCACCCGCTACATGATTGACAGGTGAAAGTCACACGTGGGGCTTTCTGGCGGACAAAACGACCACGGCTCCGTGAAGAGGCGCGTTATGTGCCGGACTACGGCAGGCCTGGCCCGGCTTGCTTAATTTCACTAAATCCGCATCGATGCCGGCCTTTCCTTCTCTTTTCTCTTCCCTTCTTTTCTCTTCTTTTCTATTCGTGTGTTTTTGTATAAGGAAGGGCGCGTGTGGAGGCGGGGCTGGACAGGGCGGGAGGAGAGTGTGAGGGTGGAGGCTGGGCAGGGCGGGAGGAGAGTGTGAGGGTGGAGGCTGGGCAGGGCGGGAGGAGAGTGTGAGGGTGGAGGCTGGGCAGGGCGAGAGGAGAGTGTGAGGGTGGACGCTGGGCAGGGCGGGAGGAGAGTGTGAGGGTGGAGGCTGGGCAGGGCGGGAGGAGAGTGTGGGGGTGGAGGCTGGGCAGGGCGGGAGGAGAGTGTGAGGGTTGAGGCGGGGCAGGTCGGGAGGAGAGTGTGGGGGTGGAGGCTGGGCAGGGCGGGAGGAGAGTGTGAGGGTGGAGGCGGGGCAGGGCGGGAGGAGAGTGTGAGGGTGGAGGCGGGGCAGGGTGGGAGGAGAGTGTGAAGGTGGAGGCGGGGCAGGGCGGGAGGAGAGGAGAGGAGAGTGTGAGGGTGGAGGCTGGGCAGGGCGGGAGGAGAGTGTGAGGGTGGAGGGTGGGCAGGGCGGGAGGAGAGGAGAGTGTGAGGGTGGAGGCTGGGCAGGGCGGGAGGAGAGGAGAATGCGAGGTTGGAGGCGGGGCAGGGCGGGAGGAGAGTGTGAGGGTGGAGGCGGGGCAGGGGGGGGGGGGGGGAGAGTGTGAGGGTATCGGAAGATTGAAAGGGTGAGAGGAAATTAAGGCTTGTTTCGTCCCCTGCGTTAATACGGTGTTGCTCATTACCAACACACGTAACATTTTTTATTTAACTCATTTCTATTCCGCTCAAAACTCAAAACTGAGTTTTCTGAATAGCGCCTACACATAATTGACTAAGAGAGTGATGTGGTAACTCACCCCCCCCCCCCCCCCCCCCTCCCCCTCCCCCCCCCTCATCCACACACTCTCTTCCCAAGCCAGACAGTTGTGAGGATATGTAAGGGGGCGAGGTATGTGTAAGGTGAGGCGTTTTTAAGGTGTGTTGGGTGTGTGCAATGTATGGTATATGTAAGGTGTGTGTAAGGTGTGTGTAAGGTATGTGAGATGAGTGTCAGGTGAGTGTCAGGTGAGTGACGCGTGTGTTAGGTGCATGGAGTGTGTGTAAGTTGAGATGTATGTGTGCGCAGTGTGAGGTGTGTGTGAGGTAGTGTATATGCACGGTGTGTGAGGTGTGTGTGAGGTGTGTGTGAGATGTGTGTGAGGTGTGTGTGAGTTTCGTGTGAGGTGCATGTGGCGGTGTGTGTGTAAGTTGAGATGTGTGTGTGCACGGTGTGAGGTGTGTGTGGTGTGGTGTAGTGTATATGTACAGTGTGTGTGAGGTGTGAGTGGTGTAGTGTATATGAACAGTGTGTGTGAGGTGTGTGTGATGTAGTGTAGATGCACAGTGTGTGAGGTGTGTGTGATATAGTGTATATGAACAGTGTGTGAGGTGTGTGTGATATAGTGTATATGCACAGTGTGTGAGGTGTGTGTGATGTAGTGCATATGCACGGTGTGTGTGTGGGGTGTGTGTAATGTAGTGTATATGCACAGTGTGTGAGGTGTGTGTAATGTAGTGTATATGCACAGTGTGTGAGGTGTGTGTGATATAGTGTATATGCACAGTGTGTGAGGTGTGTGTGATGTAGTGTATATGTATGGTGTGTGAGGTGTGTGTGATGTAGTGTATATGTATGGTGTGTGAGGTGTGTGTGATGTATTGTATATGCACAGTGTGTGTGAGGTGTGTGATGTAGTGTATATGCACAGTGTGTGTGAGGTGTGTGATGTAGTGTATGTGCACAGTGTGTGAGGTGTGTGTGATGTAGTGTATATGCACAGTGTTTGAGGTGTGTGTGATGTAGTGTATATGCACAGTGTGTGTGAGGTGTGTGTGATGTAGTGTATATGCACAGTGTGTTTGAGGTGTGTGTGATGTAGTGTATATGCACAGTGTGTGAGGTGTGTGTGGTGTGGTGTAGTGTATATGTACAGTGTGTGTGAGGTGTGAGTGGTGTAGTGTATATGAACAGTGTGTGTGAGGTGTGTGTGATGTAGTGTAGATGCACAGTGTGTGAGGTGTGTGTGATATAGTGTATATGAACAGTGTGTGAGGTGTGTGTGATATAGTGTATATGCACAGTGTGTGAGGTGTGTGTGATGTAGTGTATATGCACGGTGTGTGTGTGGGGTGTGTGTAATGTAGTGTATATGCACAGTGTGTGAGGTGTGTGTAATGTAGTGTATATGCACAGTGTGTGAGGTGTGTGTGATAACTGATATAGTGTATATGCACAGTGTGTGAGGTGTGTGTGATGTAGTGTATATGTATGGTGTGTGAGGTGTGTGTGATGTAGTGTATATGTATGGTGTGTGAGGTGTGTGTGATGTATTGTATATGCACAGTGTGTGTGAGGTGTGTGATGTAGTGTATATGCACAGTGTGTGTGAGGTGTGTGATGTAGTGTATGTGCACAGTGTGTGAGGTGTGTGTGATGTAGTGTATATGCACAGTGTTTGAGGTGTGTGTGATGTAGTGTATATGCACAGTGTGTGTGAGGTGTGTGTGATGTAGTGTATATGCACAGTGTGTTTGAGGTGTGTGTGATGTAGTGTATATGCACAGTGTGTGAGGTGTGTGTGATGTAGTGTATATGCACAGTGTGTTTGAGGTGTGTGTGATGTAGTGTATATGCACGGTGTGTGTATGTGAGGTGTCTGTGATGTAGTGTATATGCACGGTGTGTGTATGTGAGGTGTGTGTGATGTGGTGTATATGCACGGTGTGTGTGCGGGCATGTGGTGGGTGGGTGGGTGAGAGTTACAAGCTGTGGGTACCCGGTGTAAGTGGAGTGTTCCCTTGTCTGGGTACCTACACCTTCCCCCTCCCCCCCCCCCCCCGCCCCCCGCCGGAATGCTCCAGATGGCAGTCCGGGCTGAATTGGGCACAAGCCGGTCCCTTGTTAGCGGGTTCTGCCGCCAGGGTGCGCGCGCAACCTGCACAAGTTGCCCTCATTACTTTATTATCGCCCACCACAATGAGAAACCACACAATGTGTGACAGACTCTATTGGGCTGATCAGCGGGCAGTCGACACCGCTATCCGCCAGAGGGCTATGGGATCCAAATACTTTAGATTCTTTTTCTTCTTTATTTTAATTGCATAGTCCGATGGAAACATCAATATTTTTTTTAACCTAGGCACCTACCGAGATTTTATCCTACATGTCAAACTAATTTATTAGTTTACTGGACTTATTCAGCAATTGTTGTCACACAAATGGGAATACTAAATAAATAGAAGGTCAATGCTGAAGGCTATCGTGTCCAACATATCGATAGGCACACTAAAATTAATTTGCAAACCAAAATTAATGTGCAATTTTTTCACTTCAAATATCTCCTAAATTAACCATTCGTAATAAAAGTCAGTTCGAATGAAAATAAGGTAGCTAATCAAGCTAATATATTCATATGAAATTCAAAAGTATCCGACTATGCAAATTCAACAGTCAATTCGGATTTGTCAACATGCACGTTTGAACCATGAATGTGAAAAAAGTATCTTTGGATTATATTGTCGTGGGGGTGATGAAAATGGGAATTATTGCGCCTAAAGCAGGACTCGAACCCACATCTCTTTGCATTCCGGGCCAGTGTGCTAACCATTACACCACCTAGGCTCCCTGATGTCACCATACTACCCACCTCTACCTGTCTATGCGGCTCCTTGCCTGAGAGATCAGTGCAGACCACTACACTCGTCCCACTGGAATTGTAAGTCTTTTAATGCTTACAATTACATACATACAGGCAATGCACTTACATATACAGATACAGGGTAGGTTCAACAACTATACAGCATGTAGCTTGTACAGGATCCTGGTCATGGCACCAGTGTCATGGGGGTGATGAAAATGGGAATTATTGCACCTAGAGCGGGACTCGAACCCACATCTCTTTGCATTCCGGGCCAGTGTGCTAACCATTACACCACCTAGGCTCCCTGATGTCACCACACTACCCATGCCTACCTGTCTATGCGCTCCTTGCCTGAGAGATCAGTGCAGACCACTACACTCGTCCCGCTGGAATTGTAAGTCTTTTAATGCTTACAATTACATACATACAGGCAATGCACTTACATATACAGATACAGGGTAGGTTCAACAACTATACAGCATGTAGCTTGTACAGGAGCCTGGTCACGGCACCAGTGTCATGGGGGGTGATGAAAATGGGAATTATTGCGCTTAGAGCGGGACTCAAAACCACATCTCTTTGCATCCCGGGCCAGTGTGCTAACCATTACACCATCTAGGCTCCCTGATGTATCCACACTACCCACGCCTACCTGTCTATGCGGCTCCTTGCCTGAGAGATCAGTGCAGACTACTACAATATCATATAATGATCATGTATATGCAGAATCATTACCTTAATGCACTCTTACAGCTGAATAATCCGATCAAAGCATCACATTTTCTAAACCAAAATGTTTAGCTCGATTTGATGATACATAGCCAACTTATTAGACATTTATTCCGTCCTGATATGACCTCAGATGTGGCCAGGATGTAAAACTCCAACAAACAACCATTAGATATTTATTGTAGTTGTGTACTCATGTGCTCTGCTGCTATGTTTGAAAATAGGTAAATAAAGCCTATACTCCGCATTTTGGGTGTATATAAACGATTTTTTGTTTAAATAAAAACATTGTGATGGTTTATTCACCCTGTCCATAATGAGTAAGTCGAATCGTGGCTTGTTTTCATTGCTGAATAATTTAGCATTAATTTAGTAATGGTCGCCAATAAATATATGTACCAAACGTATCTAATGAATAATCTTAGTAAATGTCACCAATAAATACATGTACTGAAAGTCTCTAATGAATAATCTTAGTAAATGTCGCCAATAAATACATGGACTAAAATTGTTTACTGAATAATCTTAGTAAATGTCATTAATAAATACATGTACTGAAAGTCTCTAATGAATAATCTTAGGCAATTTCGCCAATAAATACATGTACTGAAAGTCTCTAATGAATAATCTTAGTAAATGTCACCAATAAATACATGTACTGAAAGTCTCTAATGAATAATCTTAGTAAATGTCACCAATAAATACATGTACTGAAAATCTCTAATGAATAATCTTAGTAAATGACACTAATAAATATATGTACTGAAAGTCTCTAATGAATAATCTTAGTAAATGTCACCAATAAATACATGTACTGAAAGTCTCTAATGAATAATCTTAGTAAATGTCACTAATAAATACATGTACTGAAAGTCTCTAATGAATAATCTTTGTAAATGACACTAATAAATATATGTACTGAAAGTCTCTAATGAATAATCTTAGTAAATGTCACCAATAAATACATGTACTGAAAGTCTCTAATGAATAATCTTAGTAAATGTCGCTAATAAATACATGTACTGAAAGTCTCTAACGAATAATCTTTGTAAATGTCGCTAATAAATACATGTACTGAAAGTCTCTAATGAATAATCTTTGTAAATGTCACCAATAAATACATGTACTGAAAGTCTCTAATGAATAATCTTTGTAAATGTCGCTAATAAATACATGTACTGAAAGTCTCTAATGAATAATCCTTGTAAATGTCACTAATAAATACATGTACTGAAAGTCTCTAATGAATAATCTTTGTAAATGACACTAATAAATATATGTACTGAAAGTCTCTAGTGAATAATCTTAGTAAATGTCACCAATAAATACATGTACTGAAAGTCTCCAATGAATAATCTTAGTAAATGTCGCTAATAAATACATGTACTGAAAGTCTCTAATGAATAATCTTTGTAAATGTCGCTAATAAATACATGTACTGAAAGTCTCTAATGAAAAATCTTAGTATGTGTTTCCAATACAGAGAACGCGTACCAAAAGGTCCTAATGAATAATCTTGGTAAATGTCTGCCATACATACAGCTTTGGGGAAATAGTATTCGTTGCACGACCCGGAAAATGTCTAAAACTGTGAATGCCCCCCCCCCCCCACAAAGTTGGTTAAATGGTTGGTTTTACACATCTGGTTAAATGGTAAATGGTGCAATGAAGTGGACATTGTTTGCGCAATGAATGTTTTAAGACGCTGAATGGATGCAAGCCTGCAGCTGGGTTGTCTGTTGTGCTTGCTTTCATTTATTGCTTGTTTGATAGCATTTGGCAATTATAGGTAAAAGCTGGCAGTTGTGTCAAATTTGACCCAGCATGTTCTGCTAGGACATCTGCCTCTGGTTGCATTATGTATGTATATATATATATATATATATATTTATATATAAATATATGTTATTACTGATTTCAAATAAGGAACAGCTGTATATAATGTTATATTGAATATAAAATCGAATAATTAGAAACAAAGCAATAAATGAATAAATAAATATAGTTTTATGACGCACGTCTGTCGGGTTCAAGCGCAGTGCTCGAACGTCCTTCCCTCACAGGCCAGCCAATAGATGTGCCAGAAGACACCACCTAGTGAGGGAAGGAAGAACTAGTCCTTTCTCAGCACCTACGGCAGTTGCAGGCCCAAGGAGTGACCCGCAACAAAGTGCATGTCATTCGTCCTAGGCCTGCACATGCCCAAGCTCGCCCGCAGGCTCGCACACTACATATATGTATATATATGTAGTAGTCTGAACATGAGCTCTACTATCACGCGGTAGCAGCGGAGACTACGACGCCATCAGCGCAGTACCACTACACTGCGCTAGATGGCGGCACGGGTCACCACCGGTCAGACCCTAGCCGGGCTGACCTCTACTGCGTGTGGTTGACCCACCCCCCCACACACACCTATAGAGTCGATGTGGGATCTGGCGAGTCAGGGGGCGGGTCAGACAACTACTGACGCCGTGAAGAGCAGATGGTTCAATAAACCAAGGGTGAAGCGTACACTTGATTGAATCTTGGTGTTCTTCCGTGAGTGTGAGAGAGTCGGAGGGCCGTGGGCCATTACATTGGTGCCGTGAGCCAGCTCACCTTCTGCGTAAGGGGTGAGTATTGGACCTGGGCCATGGACTCCGAAGGTAAGGTCTCTTCGTAATATTTTATTATGGAAGGGGCGACAGCGGGGCAACTGCGCAGTGGGCGCCAGTACCAAACTGATGGTACAGGGCGTCCCGACGCGGTAGGACTGCCGATCGGACGACGGTTAGCACTGACGAGCTGGCACGCTTTCGAGCGTGGCAGGCCGAGCAGGCGTTGACAGTTGGGTCGGCGTGTTCATCCCGTACGGATCCATTCTCCCTTAGCCCAGCTGATGGGGGGGTGGCCCAGTCTCTCGGCGGTGGGCCGCCTGGTTCACGCCAGGTGGCAGCACCAGCCGCGGTTGCTGGCCGACCTCTTGCGGATACGCCCGTGAGCTCTGGGGTAGTAGGGACTAGCGCCTCTGGGCAGCTGGTTCTGGCTCCTCATGACAGCGGGCGGATAGCAGGGGGAGGTTCTGGGGGTGCGATGGACGTAGACCCGGTGTTATCTACCCCGGTTGTGGGCGGTGAGCAGCCAAGGCCTCCTGCCCCTTCCACAGGTCCCGTAGCCCTATCGGAGGCGCAGGTGAGAACTGCGGTGCGGGAAGCAAAGGCTTCCATACTGCGTGACACTGGTTCTCAGCCTGTGGAGAAGAAGGCGGAGATATCGCCTAAGGTGTCGTACGGATCGCAGGATTATCGTTATCGGAATAGCGATGGATCACTGCGGGACGTACCCATAGACCTGGACGTCGTGGTGACTCCGGCCTCAGGTGGGTCGGGTCGTGAATGCTCGTCGGAGTCGGTCGCCTCTGCTGCCGGGGTTGTTCCATCGGAACAACCTGGGGCATCGAGAGGAGTGACTGGGACTGCGACTGGGCGAGTAGCGTCCATGATCGCCTGTTGGCGTAATCACGGTCAGTTTGGGGTTGAGCTCGGGTATGAGATTGCCGAGGACCCGCTTCCAACGTCCGAGTGGATTGTCCGGTCGCGTAGGGGGGGGGCCCGTTAAGCTGGCGCGTTTTCTTGCTGGGAACGTGGCGGGCTTGACGGAGTCGTCTCTGTCGCGACTGTGGCACGATCCATTTGACGAGCCACGTAGTCTGAGGGACTATGCAACGTGGCAGAGGGGGCATAGGCAGATTGTCCGGCCTTATGATGTCGACGGGGAGTATGAGGTCTCCGACGATGAGGGCTGGGCAGAGCCCGAGGGTGAGCCAGTCACTCCGTTGAGGTGGTATAGCCAGTGGGTGAACTTGTTGTTCCGCTCGCTATCCTTTCCAGCGGAGCGAGAGGGCTACACGAAGCAGGAACTGGCGTGTCTCGGCTATGTTCGAAGGGTGTTCCGTCCGGGACAGGCTTGCCTGTTCTGTGAGGTGCACCGAGTCGGACATAGGCGATTCCCCAAGCTGTTTCTGCGGTGGTCGCATTTAGCTCGTCACATTTGTGAGGAGCATTTGCACACCGCGCCTCTGTGGAGATGTGTGCGTCCATTCAACGCGGTGACAGGTTGTGAGGGGTGTCCTTCGTTTAAAACGACTGGACAATACTTCGCAACGAGGCGCCGCGGTGTGATGATCACGCACCTCATGGAGGGCCACGGTCGGATGATGGACGACGTAGTGGCGGGACTCAGTGAGATTCAGTGGAATCCTGACTCCAAGTCACGGCGCGCAGTGACCTTCACGAATACGCAGCGCCCAGACTTCTACCTGGGCAAGGAGACGCTTGCGTTGCCTCGGCAGCACAGGTTGATCGCCTTGCACCTCTATGACAGAGGGTCGGCGGAGCTGCGTCGCGAACGGTTTATAGCCGGTCGCGGGGCATCTTCGGCGAGGCGGGGAAGAGGTCGTGGGGCGGTGGCTCGAAAGAGGGAGGTACTGCGGCCGGGCGCGGTAGGTGGCGCAGTAGACTCTGGGCGGCAATCGAAGGCTGGCCGGGGTAAGGGGAGAGGGAAGCGCACCTCGTCTCTGGTATCGCTTCATGGTAGGTCTGCTATCAATCTGGAGCGGAATCAGGGGTCAGACAGGTCGGCCTCTCCACCTCCACCTCCACCGCCGCCACCTCCATCGTCAGCTCAGGGCGTGAAGGATTGGCCTGAGTTGCCAGTCGCAGCCGGGGTTGGAGTGGAGGAGGGTGGTAAAGGGCGGCGTCGTAAGCGCCGGAAGTTGGCAGCGGTGCAGCCACCCGACACGTTAAGTGCGGTGGTGGCACGTGGTCCGGCTCCGGCGGCGACAGTCCAAGTGGCATCGGTTTCTCAGCCGGTGTCATTGGGTCAGGTTCCGCGGCGTCGGGTGTCGGCCGCTGCGGGATCTGCCTCTCAGTTGGTGGCGTCAGGGAGCCAGATGATGGAGCCGGTAGGGGCTGCTGTGGTGGTTGCCTGTCCTGCTGTGAGTCCTGTGGTCGGGCGGCCGGTGGCAGCGATGCCTCCGGTAGCTGATCACGGTATTGTACTCGCGCTGGACGGCATAACGCAGCGGCTCTGCGAGGCGAATCGTTCGGACGTGACGTCAAAGATCACTGAGTCGGTCAACGGCCTGGTCAAAGCCTTCATAGAGGGCTTTGACGCGGTTGTGGCGCAGACTCAGGATACTCTGGTACGCCAGGCTGAGGGTAGGCGCGGTGCGGATTTTGACTGTGTGGTTGAGGACAAGAAGGTTGTCGAGCGCAAGTTGGAGGCATCGCGCAAGCAGAGGGCTCGGCAGGCTGAGGTCATAAATGATATCGATATGGCCTTTCATGCCGCTTTCCGCCGAGACTTCAGAAGCTGGGATGGATCACTTAGATCCTTAGACTTAACTAGCTTCAGCATTGAGGATCGGCTGCACGGGTTGCCGGCTAGTTTGGTGTCTGCTGCTGCTACGGCGCATCGGACCCTGCTCAGCCGCGCAGCGAGTGCCCCCCTTGATGTAGACGGAGATGTCCAGATGACAGGTAGCGGGAGGGTGAGCGATGACTAGTTGCTCGCGCGGCTAGGTGTCGCTCTCTCCTGGTCGAGGGATTTTGGACGTCTCGTCGGGAAATTCAGATGACAGGTGACGGGGTGATGAGCAATAGTGGACTGGTAAAGCGGTTAGCTGTTGATCTCTCTCGTCCGAGGGATTCTGGATTGAACGTGACAATCAGATGACAGGTGGCAGTTAAGGTTAACAGTGGCTGACTGCTTGGGCAGGCAGTCGGTGTATGCCCTGTCCGAGGGATTTTGGGTGTCACGCGGGGGTAATTGAAAGACCAGCACCCCTGTGGCGGTGATTAATTTTTTTTAGGTTTTTTTATTAATATATATATAATACATTGATAATAAATATATAATTTTTGATATTTCATCTCCCTGATGGGGGTGGATACCGCCTTGTATATATGCATGTTGATGAATATGATATATATGTTTAATGTTTTTTTACATTGATAGCCACGATGTAATTAGCATGTCGTACTGCTTTGATATAAATATGTTTTTTTTGCAGTACGATTGTTGATGTGATATGTTGTGGTGAAGAGCTTAGTTTCTCCCGATTGGAGGACCTAGCTTCTTGTGTTCTGTGTTTTTTTTGCAGTGGGAGTTGGAAATAATTTTATTATACATATTTGATTATTTTCTTATATTCCTCAATTTTCACCCCGTTTTGACTTCCTTTTTCCACACTATTAGGAAACATTATCGTCTAAATTTATTTCGGTGGGACGAGGTGGTCAATGGTGTGGGAGTTGGTGGGTTGACACTGTACATTTCACACTAAAAGATTTTCCTATGCAGTGTCGCCCTGGCTCTTGTTTTGAAACTGCATTCTTTAAATAAAAATTACTGTTAAAGTAAGCGCTTCTGGCAGAACATGAAAGACGGCGTGTGCATCGGCTCCTGTTTGATCAGTTGAGGATGCACGTGGGTGTAATTTACTTTGTAGGAGGCCGGGTTCTTGCTGGCACCCAGTGCTTCGTATGAAATGTATTGCATACCGAACGTTGTATCTGCGGAGACTTTCTCAATTGTTGTAAGTAACACCGCCCTTCTACTTTCATGCACTCTGCACCGGAGCGGGTCACCGAGCGTGGCGGGTCCTGGGTGCGGTGGCGTGGCGTGTCCGCGGTGTGCTGCCGTCTGTCATCTACTGGCCAGGCGACGCGGGCACAAGGAGGACGGTATGAGGAAGCTCCAAGAGGAGCCGCTCCGCGCAGAAGGAAGAGCGCCCCGCTAACGGTTCTCCTGAGATGGGGGGACAGTGGGGGGCGGACTGAGCAGTTCCCTGCTTTCTTCTGTCAAGGGGGTTCCACTTGTGGGGTATGAATTCTCTCCCAGCAAAAAACATTCTATTCATTAGCTACATAGAGGCTGGGAGAGGTCGTTTTTTGTGCGACTCATTTAAAGACTCTTTCTTCACCTAGATTATGACATGTTTGCCTTGCAGCTAGCTAGATGCATATCGCTATTTCGCTGCAGGCAGGTCTAGGAATTGCGCATAGGGATACATAGCTTTGTAAGGCTTCTCTCCCTTTCAAGTTGGTTCTCATGTTGACTTCTATCATTTCTCGATTCTCATCGGTTTGCAGTCTGCAACCGGTGAGACTCTAAGGGGGGCAGTGTAGTAGTCTGAACATGAGCTCTACTATCACGCGGTAGCAGCGGAGACTACGATGCCATCAGCGCAGTACCATTACACTGCGCTAGATGGCGGCACGGGTCACCACCGGTCAGACCCTAGCCGGGCTGACCTCTACTGCGTGTGGTTGACCCACCCCCACACACCCCCCCCCCCCCCCCCCCCCCCCCCCCCCCCCCCCCCCCCCCCCCCCCCCCCCCCCCCCACTATAGAGTCGATGTGGGATTTGGCGAGTCAGGGGGCGGGTCAGACAACTACTGACGCCGTGAAGAGCAGATGGTTCAATAAACCAAGGGTGAAGCGTACACTTGATTGAATCTTGGTGTTCTTCCGTGAGTGTGAGAGAGTCGGAGGGCCGTGGGCCATTACATATATATATATGTATGTATGTATATATATATAAATGTGATATATAATGCATTATGCGAGTATAAATGCAAGGGTAACATGTACATCCTGTATTTCCTCGTGCGCATTGGTGGAGCGCCTCCCATCCCAGCTGTCGGGTAATTGCCGTCACACTCTGGACCAGATATAAGGACACCCAGCCAACGACATTAAATATGCTTATAAACAGTTTATTCAGTACAGTGCAAGGACATGGGTGATGCCATGCACATATTCATCGTCTTATTTATTGCAATGTGATTATTAGATATCTAACGACGACTGTGAGAGAAAAAAACGCCGGGCAGATATGAATAATGTAAGCAAATACCATCAGCCTGCCACACACACCCTAACGACAGACACACTCTGATGGCCCACACTCACGGTCACACACACCCTAACACACACACACACCCTGATGGCACGCACATACTGTCAGGGAGTTCGAATCCCAGTCGAGTCAAACACATGACTTATAAAATTGATACTTGTCGCTTCCTAGCCTGGTGCTCGGCATTAGACTTGTTGGCTCAGGGTCAGGATAATGTGACTGTGTGAGATATCAGGTCATGGTGCCAGCAGCTTGGTCTCCCAGTGGGGCAGCACTATACAGTAGCGATGAATGCGCACTGTCACAAATCGATACCCGTCCTAAGATGACCTTAGATTTTGCTCGGGTGCAAAACAACAACAAACAAACTTTCACACGCAATCACACACATTCTCATATCCACACATCGTCATACTCACTGACTTTCACATAATTTCACACACCCTCAGTGTTTTCATCCCCACACACCCTCACACCCCGCGCACACACCCTCACATTTACCCTACACATTCTCCCACACACTCACACGCTGACACACCCACAACCCCCGCCTCTCACCCACACAGCGCAGATCTGATAAGCGTCGCGAAGACGCGATACAGATTTTATTGTCATTGTCTTTGACAGCCGTTTTGTGATTGGATAATAACACAGACGCCGGTCGTCATGTTGTTTGTCGACAATGGTGGGAAGCAGGTGTTATTGTTTCCACTTAATATCGTTCAGTGTTTACAAATGCCCAGGGTATATATCACATAGATGTGTATATATATAGATTAGTTAGACGAATCTTACCTGGGTATAGATGATGGATAACTATTGTTTTACCGAGGTAGAAGCCTCGGTTAGACGTGGGCGAGGGAGAAGGAAGCACATCCGGGTCCAGCAATCTTTACCTACTAATTCAGGATAAAAATGATTCTAAAAAACAACCTAAGGTCAAGTGACCTCATGCTAAATTGAGTGATTGACTAGACGTGGCAGGGCGTGGTGGGTGGGCCCTCGCCCACGTCTAACCGAGGCTTCTACCTCGGTAAAACAATAGTTATCCATCATCTATACCCAGGTAAGATTCGTCTAACTAATCTATTTTACCTCGGTATGCCGCCTCTGGCTAGCCGTAGGCTAGGGAGACCTTTACGTAAAATAATTTTTATCCTGATATTCTTGTTTTGTTATTATTCTTTAGTGATTATGTCTTATGTATGCAACAATGGAAAAGCGATTTGTATGGCAAAAAAGAGGAAAAACCAATGTTTTTCTTACCTCTCTCTTTCAGTTGGTGAGTAGCCTGTGCGCTATAGGCTGAGGCTTCTCTAGTCGTTTGTGGTAATGTCTAGCAAACGAAGTAGCGGTTTTCCATCCCGCGTGAGCTAGGATCCGTTTAACGGAGATGCCTAGCAATCTTGCCTTGGACACCATTGCACCACGTGTAGAGTGCGATGAGTACCTGTCTGTATTTACTCCCGCCAGTTTTAACACATTCATTGTCCATCGGGCGAGGGTATCCCTGGAAATGGCCTTGTGTGGCTTAATAAAGCTGACCAATAGCTGTCTTGAGTTTCTTATTAATCTTGTCTTGGATATATAATTTCGTATCGCAGATACGACACATAACTTGCGATCCTGAGTGAAACTGGACACCCCTATCGTAGAAAGGGGGTCACCTAATCGGTTTGATTTTAATAAAGTTGATAAATCAAACGTGGCCTCTTTACTGTCAATTTCTAGACCATTCAGCGACAGGGCAACTATAGTTTGGCCTCTGTGTCCAGTGACCAGGAGAAGCAAAACTGCGACTTTGAAACCTAAAAGTTTAACGTCCAGAAACTTATTTTCTGGCCATTTCTTGAAGAGGTTGAACACTAGAGAAACATCCCAAAACCTATTATATTTGGGTTTAGGCGGATTCCTCTGATAAATTGATCGTATGATCCAACAAATAACATGGTGTTTACCCATTGTTTGTCCATTAACCCGCGGTAGGATTATCGACAGAGCACATCTGGCAGCGTTAATAGCGCCATATCCTAGGCCTTCGTCCTCTAGGTAACGTAGGAAGAGTCCTACCTGGGATACTGTGGGAGTCATTGGCTTGACTTTCTTAAGCAGGCAATAAATACCCCATTTCTTTAAATACGTAGTATACATTTTCACCGTTCCTTTTCTCCACGCATCATCAACCAAACGCTGTTGTGTAATTTTGTCTAAGCCAAACTGTTCTAAATATTTATTTAAAAAAGGAATGCCACTAACGGAGTTGTCGACACGTTTCCGTGGCGTTCTAGTGGTCCCTGATGTTTGAGGTTTCCTCGGAATCTTGGGAAGCGAAGGCTGCTTTTGGCTGTGGCTAGTAACGTCGGTAGCCACGGTTGCGTGTGCCACTCGGGGACGATGAGTATGGCGTGTGTCCCCTCCATTTGAATCTTTCTGGCGACTTTGCTAATGATAGTAAAGGGGGGGAAAATGTAAAAGAAATGATGTCGCCACTTTAGGGAGAAGGCATCAATGTGCCAAGCATTGGGTTCCGGGTGCCACGAAACATATTTTGGAATTTTAAAGTTATTACGCGAAGCGAACAAATCGATCTGAGGTGAACCCCATGTGTGACAAATGTGTTTGAAAATGGATGGATTAAGTGACCACTCTAAGTGATCATGGAACTGGCGACTCATCTTGTCAGCTAGACAATTTTGTGTGCCTGGAATGTGATTAACAGTTAACCAGACATCAAAGGTTTGAGCCCAGTTCCAAATGAGAAGTGCCATTGCATTACATTTAATCGATTTTGTACCTCCCATATTTCTGACATAAGCCATAGCTGTGGTGTTATCCGTGAGGATACGTACATTATTTTTGGGTATTTTTACTAGACTGGTTAATCCCAAGTAAATGGCCCTTAGTTCTAGAACGTTAATATGATCGGGGAGTTCCGATTCTAGCCATCTTCCTCCCGTTGCTACATCATTTTGATGTGCTCCCCACCCTTGGAGAGACGCGTCAGTGGTAACGGTAGTGTCAGGCTCTCCCATTCTAATGGGATTGGGGGAATGGTCAAAGTGGTTTAGCCACCAATCAATGTCGGCTAGGC
This sequence comes from Branchipolynoe longqiensis, assembly GCA_030323885.1. Classification (NCBI taxonomy): domain Eukaryota; kingdom Metazoa; phylum Annelida; class Polychaeta; order Phyllodocida; family Polynoidae; genus Branchipolynoe; species Branchipolynoe longqiensis. Next base: position 42,025,582 of record CM059197.1, read on the forward strand.
CGTTCTCCGAAATAAACATGGTCTTTTCAAAGTTTCCCTTTGCGCGGGCCAGCGCCAAATTTTTATCAATTTCGAGGGATTTTATGTGTGCCGCTCCGTATAGAATAGCTGGACTATACGAAACCATGACCCCGATAAGGACCGCGACCTGTCTAATCTTTGGCCTAGAAGTGTCTAACAGCTGTATCGCTGTGCGGTAAAGCTTATCTTTCTTTTGGCGTGTAAGCGAAACGGTCATAGCCGTGGTGTTCAGAATGAACCCGAGACACTTAAGCTCCTGAGTAGGAGAAAAAACCGATTTCTTGTTATGTATGAAGAAACCCAATTTGGTGAAAATGTTGCATAAATCTTTAACAGCGAGTTCACATTGCGTGAAAGATTGGCCCATAATAAAAGAATCATCTATGTATGGAAACATACAATGCCCCAATTTTGCCATGTGTGCAAAAATTGGTTTCAACAACTTAGTAAACAGACGCGGTGCGCAGGCCAAACCATTAGGTAAACATGTAAATTCAAAAAGTTGGCCATTCCAGAGAAAACGTAGGTATTTCCGATCTGTCTGGTGAATAGGAACGGTGTAGTACGCATCCCTTAAATCAACACTCGCTAGCCAACACCCTGGGGTAATTAAATCACGAGCTGTTTCTAAAGAAAACATTTTGAAATGTTTGTATTCAATGATTTCATTCAACTGAGTTAAATCTAAAATCATTCGGATTGAACCATCAGGTTTAGGAGTAGAGAAGATATTGGAAATATATTCCCCTTCAGTATGTTCAACTCTGTTGACAATGCCCTTAGACTCAAACAGTAGAACCTGGTGATCTAGCTGAGATTTTTCTAGTGAATTAAACTGATACGGAAAAGGCGCTCTCTTTTGTATAGGCAATTGTGTGAAAGGGATGTGAATGCCTTTAACAATATTCAGGACCTCTGGATTAGTGGTTAACTGTTGCCATTGATGTAAACAATTAGAAACATTCCCTGCTTGAAAAAGGCTTACTTCAGTTTGAGTTTCCTCCGTGACCATTGTAGGGTCAGGAGGCTGCACTGTTTGTGTGGAAATCTCTACTTGTTCCCTTGTTTCGGGAACTGGGGCTTGGGAACGAAATCCCTCTTGTAGCCGCGGTTGTCGTTCCAGTTTGAGGCCGGCCTGTCGCCTCGGCCCCTTCCTCGCTGGTTGAACTGGAAGGACGGTCCGCCCCTGAACGGCCTTCCTCCTCTGCGGAATCGAAAATCCGTCCTAGACTTTCTGAACCCTGCTGGGTTTTGGAAGCGACGACTCTTTGCTTCAGTGTTTTTAGCACTCTTGTAGTCGACCTCTACCTGTTTGTACAGGTAAGCTAGCTGACCCCCAAACATCTTGGATTTATCTAGCGGTTTGCTCTTGATAGGGGTAGGTCCGGAATACACGGTGTATTCCTTACCATCATGGTCCGTTACCTTGTTCGAGCGGGCAACCTCTTTTCCGGCATCTGTGGTGACCGATTTGAAAACGTTTTCAAATCTCCGATGGGTCATGTAGTTACTAGCGGCTGCTAACAAAGCTATGCCCCGGTCCATAACCCGCGCCAAAGACGAGAACTTGTTCTCTGTCTGCATCCTGTTAGCCACAGGGATAACAGACGTCAAGGCACCCAAAACTGCCTTATGGATCAGGCAGAGGGAAGTTTCATAACGACGGCGTTCGTCGGAAAGATGAATGCCGGAATCCATCTCTTTGAAAACCGAAGCAGGAATGCCCTTAACTCCTGAAATCTGCTCAGTCAACTTGTTGATGACTTCGATCGGTTTAAACGTAGTGAAATGGCTATTCACCGTTTTGCGCATCATGGTAGTGGTGCGCACTTTCTGAGCTTTCTTTTTGACAATTTTCTTGCCAGCTTTAACGCCTATTTTGGCGTAGACACCCGCTCGTTCCGTGTCGGAATCCGACTCGGTGGAAGAAGAGTCGGACGACGAGTCTGAAGAAGAGTCCTTCTTATTCTTCTTCTTCTTCTTTTTGGACTTTTTGGAGCGCTTAGAGTTCGCTTTCTTTGTGAACTCGTCACCAGAACTGCTCACTGGGCGGCGTTTCTTGCCCCGCGCTTTCGGTTTCGGAACCTCAGGTGCCGAAAGCGTGTCCTCTTCGTCCTCAGAAAAGTCTTCCCAATCCTCATCAGGGATTTGGGAAGGATCTGGAAAGGTCTGCGCCTGGAAAAGGCGCATCTTCTCCTCCATCATCTCCGCCATTTTCGCCTCCCACCCCACTGGTTGAGGGGCGTGATCACTGTCTTGATCCGAGGCATGAGCCCCAGGATGTGGGGACGGCGGAGCCGTAGCCGGTGGAGACGAATCGTAATCCGTAGGGGGGACACCCACCGCTGCAGCGGGCGGCTTATTCCGGCGAGTGGCCATCGGGAACTGTAACGAAACCAAAGCGTTACTAACCCGGAATCATCTCAACTACACAAGTGTAAGCCAGTAAACTGGGTTGAGGAACATGGTACAGAGAACGTGTGTTGCAACGTGTCAGTACAGGCGTGAAGCTAAATTTGCCGTAGGTGTGTGGTAACGAAACCAACCAAACGGAGGGCATCGATCGTGAGATCGGCCCCTCTCTCTGTTCCGTACACTTCTCCCACCTGTGGCTACAGCGCCAACAAGTTGGAGAAAATATTACGAAACTCGGAGGTTCGCCTTAAACCGGTCAGGGGTGTTTATAAAAAACACCCAGAAGCATCCCCAACATCATCCTCTATTAGGATCCGGGAGACTTTTCTTAGGAAATGAGCAACTCGGGTTGCCATTTCTCCCTGTCTGAAAAACAGGTGTCGATAGAACTCAGTATCGGTTTCGTTTGTGCCAGCGGCACGCAATGTTCTATCCGTAAGTTAAAAAACGTACAAAGTCCAAACAGGACTGAAGAAAGTTCTGAACTTTCATAAAAAGATGCTATAGAGCATGATAAACAAAGTTATCGAAGAAAACAGTACTTACTTTTGGATAAAAGCAGTAGTAGTAGATAAATCCTGTGGAGCAACTCACAAACGTCCTCCCGTTGTGAGTTACTTATGCTAATTGCTGGACCCGGATGTGCTTCCTTCTCCCTAGCCTACGGCTAGCCAGAGGCGGCATACCGAGGTAAAATATATATATATATATATATATATATATATATATATATATATATATATACATGCATATGAAGTGGGCGATATATATGTGTGTAGGGGGACAACTCCAAGCAATCACGTGACATGCGTTTCATAACGAGGCTATCCACAATGACATTTGTGCACTAGAGGGGGATTTATTTATCAAAGCCGTGTGTTTATTACTCCGTTGATTATTTTCTACCATCGGGCGCGGTGGCCTAATCGGGCCTCGCGTGCAGAAGGTCGGGAGTTCGGTTCCCTGACGAGTCAAACCGATGACTTTATAATTGATACTTGTCGCTTCCTAGCCAGGTGCTCAGCATTAATAGAAGAGGGCTCGGTGTTAGGATAATGTGACTGAGTGGGATATTGGGTCATGGTTCCAGCATCCTGATTTCCCAGTGGGGCAGCACTATAAAGTGACCTACGTGGCACAGCACCTAAAGGTGTGCCAGCCATGGAGTGTAACTGTGTAAGGTGCGCACTGTGTACACCTGGTGTATTTAGGAGCCGCGTTATCGGCTGCCCGTAGAATCACATTGGAGGAAGATGACACTGGGTCTGTTCATAATCACATAAGGAGTATGCACACTACATAATGTGTAAATAAAGAGCGCAGCACAACGATGTATTCCCATTACATAACGCCCTTTGTTCGATTGCAAATGACATACTTCCCACAAAATACCTTTTATTTAATTGCAACTGACCTGTTCTTACTACATAACCCCCTTATATCTTATTCCAAAATAGTCTTTATTGGTAAATGATATATGCTTACCATATAATGCCCGCTATTAAATGGCAGATGACATATTCTCACAATATAATACCATTATATGATGAAAATATCATGGACAAAGAAGTTCTCAAAAACATTAATAATAAGAAATGCTTGTTTGCCACTATACAGACAAAGAAACTTATTTATTTTGGACACATCATTCATCAGAGTTCAATATACTGTACAGTGTTGGAAGGGAAGGTGGATGGCAGCAGAGGGAGAGGGAGACCAAGAACATCATGGTTTACAAATATTTCACAGTGGACAGGCTTGAATTATTCACAGTCTATCAGAACAGCACACCATCGGGACAAGTGGAGAACCATTGCATCCAACCCTCGACTAGAGGACGGAACTATTGATTGATTGATAATGCCATTATTAAATGGTGAATGATATTCTCACTACACAATACCCTTTACTAAAGCCCGTGTCACACCTCGCCGGATTGAGGAAACGGATAGAGCCGGACAAAATATTCTAGTCCGGTGTCATTCAGACGTGAAATGCATCGATTATGTAACGGATGGTAATGGATGGGTAACAGATGGTAACAGATGGGTAACAGGTGGTAACGGATGGGTAATAGGCAGTAACAGACAGGTAACAGATGGTAATGGACGGGTAACAGACGGTAACGGATGGGTAACAGGTGGTAACAGATGGGTAATAGGCGGTAACGGACAGGTAATAGATGGTAACGGAGGGGTAACAGACGGTAACGGACGGTAATGGTCGATAACATACCTAACGATCAACGGACAATTCACACACCCTAACAAGAACTATAACGAATGGCAACGGACATGTAATGGATATGTAACGGACAGGAACGGACATTAAGGGACGGTAACGCATGGTAAAGGACGGGAACGGACAGGGAACGGAAGGGGAATGGACGGTAACGGATAATAACCGCATATGTCAGTCCGGCGCAATCTGTTCCAAGTTTTGTGCATGTATACCTCCACCTACTCCACGCCCACACACCCACTCCCCTGTCGCATGTCTTGTCTCTTCTTGCTTCTACACACTTGCTGGTCCAATCAACATTAACACCTTCTTACTAGTCCTTTCCCCCATCCACCACCCGCCATTCCCACTCGCACCCACACACCACAACACATCCACACACCCACACCCCATACCACCACATCCACACACCCACACCACCCTATCCACACCCACACACCCCACACCACACACACACACAGAAGTCACCTCGACACTACCTGTCCAATAAAAAAAAAAAATTAATTAAAAAAAAAAAGAAACAGTACCCATGGGTAACCCCAGAATTAATCAATGCAATTATGGAGACATATAAATCAAGTAAATTAGTTTAAGCATCTGGAAGACTTCATCACATGGAAGAGTACCATATCGCAAGAAATTGAAGCCATAAATCAGTGAGGAAAGCCAGAAGGAAATTCATTATCAAACAAGACCAAAAATGGGGTAAAAACGTGCATAAATTCTGGAACAATGTAAAGATCCTAATTCCAAACAACAAAAATAATGATACAATTACCTTATACAACAATGAGGGAATTGAAATCAGCAACAAGGATACAGCAAACATAATGAACAAACACTTTTCTACCATAGGCAATAAACTATCCAGAAAATTTAACTCTAATTGGGCTACAAAAGCACCACAACTAAACGAAGTCAAAGGGGATTGCGTAACCACAATAAAAGAAATAAGCGATCACATAAAAACAGTTGATTGCAATAAGCCCTCAGGCATTGAATAAACCTCGAGCATAGTAGTGATGGATGCATTCGGATGCATCCCAGAGGCCTTATGGTGCAGTCACACTACGATGCTTCTCCCGGCGACCCGTCAGCGTTGAAAATAAAATCTTGCGTGTCGAGAAACGTTAAAGATAGTGGAAATATGGTGAAATTGGACGTTGCCACAGCGTGTTGGTAGCGCGCGGCCAACGTTGTGGTAACGTTTATCGGCGCTTTCTCTCTGTGTCTGTGTCTGTGTGTGTGTGTGTCTCTGTGTCTATGTGTGTGTGTCTCTGTATGTGTCTCTGTATGAGTCTCTGTCTCTGTCTCTGTGTCTGTGTCTCTGTCTGTGTCTCTGTCTCTGTGTCTGTGTCTCTGTCTCTGTCTGTGTCTCTGTGTCTGTGTCTCTGTCTGTGTCTCTGTCTGTGTCTGTGTCTGTGTCTCTGTATGTGTCTCTGTATGTGTCTCTGTATGTGTCTCTGTATGTGTCTCTGTATGTGTCTCTGACTGTGTCTCTGTATGTGTCTCTGGATGTGTCTCTGTATGTGTCTCTGTCTGTGTCTCTGTATGTGTGTCTGTCTGTGTCTGTGTCTGTGTCTCTGCCTGTGTCTCTGTCTGTGTCTCTGTCTGTGTCTCTGTCTGTGTCTCTGTCTCTGTCTGTGTCTCTGGATCTGTGTCTCTGTCTGTGTCTCTGTCTCTGTGTATGTGTCTCTGTATGTGTCTCTGTCTGTGTCTGTGTCTCTGTATGTGTCTCTGTCTGTGTCTATGTCTGTGTCTCCATCTGTCTGTGTCTGTGTCTGTCTGTGTCTGTGTCTGTGCCTCTGTCTCTCTCTCTGAGACACAGAGACACACACACATACAGACACACACAGACACATAGACACACACACATATACACAGAGACACACACACATACACAGAGACACACAGAGAGACACACATACACACACAGACACATACACACATAGACACACACAGACACAGAGACACACACAGATACACAGAGACACACACACATACACAGAGACACACACAGAGACACAAATACACACACAGACACACAGACACAGATACACAGAGACGCAGAGACACACACACAGAGACAAAGAGACACACACACAGACACACACAGACACAGAGACACACACAGAGACGCAGACACACAGAGACACACACAGACACAGAGACACACAGAGACACACAGAGACACACAGAGACACAGATACACACAGAGACACATATATAGACACAGACACATACACAGACACAGACAGATACACAGACAGAGACAGAGACACAGAGACAGAAACACAAACACAGAGACACAGACACAGACACATACAGAGACACAGACACAGAGACACAGACAGACACAGACAGAGACACAGACAGAGACACATACAGAGACACATACAGAGACAGACACAGAGACACAGAAACAGACACTGAGACACAGACAGAGACACAGATACAGACAGAGACACATACAGAGACACAGACACAGAGACACAGACAGACACAGACAGAGACACATGCAGAGACACATACAGAGACAGACACAGAGACACATAAACAGACATAGAGACACAGACAGAGACACAGACATGGACACAGGCAGAAACACATACAGAGACAGACACAGAGACACTGACAGAGACACATACACAGAGACACAGACAGAGACACAGACCGAGACACAGACACAGAGACACAGACAGAGACACATACAGAGACACAGACACAGACAGAGACACATACAGAGACACATACAGAAACAGACACAGAGACACAGAAACAGACACAGAGACACAGACAGAGACAGAGACACAGACAGAGAGACAGACACAGAGACACAGACACATACAGAGAGACATACAGAGACAGACACAGAGACACAGACAGAGACACACACACACAGAGACACACACAGAGACACAAACACACACATAGAGACACAGAGACACACACAGAGACACACACACAGCAACATGTCAGTAACATCCCTCCAACGCGCTTGTAACGTGTGTCGACGTCCGCCTAACGTCCTCCTAATGTCCTTACCCATATATTTGCGCGCGTTGTCGATCGCTGTTTTTTTTTGACAAGCTTAAAACCTTGGGCGACCGGCAACGCGCGCCGACGTTGTCCGCCGACCATCAACGTCAAAGATAGTGTACCGAAATGTACCGACGCCCCGGTAACGCGCCCCCAGCGTGTCCCGACGTTTCACTTATTATCGCCCAAAAACACCACACGTCGCCGTGTCGCCGGCGAGAAGCATCGTAGTGTGACTCCACCATTATGTAGCCTATTCAACACATCTTTCAGAGAAGGTACCTATGTAGACGGCTGGACGCTAGCCAAAGTAACCCCGCCCTACAAAGGGGGGGGGGGGGGGGGGAAACAAGACCTGGGCAACTATAGACCTATCTCAATACTCCCACTGCCTGGGAAATTAATGGAGAAAATAATGCATAGACACATTATGGACCACCTGATCGAGCACAAAATACTACAACAGTAAACAAGGCAGATTCAGAAAAGAAAAAAAACGCTCGACAATTAAAACAATTGCTAAGTTAATAAGCGATATCTCAAATAGTATCAATAAAAAAAATCTAGTGGGTGCAGCGTTCATAGACTTCAGCAAAGCCTTTGACATGGTGGACCACATTATCCTAATCAGCAAACTATCCCAAATGGGAATAACGGGAGTAATGGGAAAATGGTTAACATGCTACCTAAAAATTCGAAAACAATGCACAGCAATAAATGGAACCATATCAAGCGAGGACAAAATAAGCTGTGGAGTACCACAAGGGTTAGTCCTGGGACCACTCCTCTTCCTCATATATATAAATGATCTAAACAACTGGCTAGACACTGAAAACATCCAACTATATGCAGATGATACTGTGGTATATACTGCAGGCAAAACATCTGAACAGATTGAAACAAAACTAAATCAAACACTAACGAAACTAACTGAATGGTGCCATCTAAATAAGATAACTATAAATAGCAATAAATCGAAGACGGTCTAATTCGCTACAAGACTAACTAGTAAAGGCAAAATCAAATATCTCCTGGGAAACAGCGAGTTAGAACAGGTAGACAACTACCAATATCTGGGAGTGGACCTTGACAGGAACTTAAACTATGACCTTTGCATAACAAACACTATCAAAAAAGCAAACCACAAAATATGGCTACTGGCAAAACTAAGGTACTACATGACTGAAAGCATGGCAATCAAAATATATAAAGGCATGATCCTCCCCCTACTTTGACTACGGTGATGTAGTATACATGGGAGGAAATACCAAACTACTAAACAAACTACAGGTAATGCAAAATAAAGCCCTTAAAATATGCCTCCAAGTACACAAAAGATATCCTATGATAGAACTACACAAAAAATGCAAACCAACACTATTAACAAGCAGAAGAGAAATGGACCTGAAAATACTAGCACACTACTACACCACGAAACCGGATTACACAGTAGCCCCCCGTAGGGACACTAGACACATGGCGGCCCCAATAGTCCTTACGGAAATAAGCAACAGTAAAATATATGAGAGAAGTGTACTAACCATGGCAGCACATGCCTGGAATAAACTAAACATAAAATTTCGGGCAATCCGTAACCCTGACCACTACAAAAAATTCCTAAAGAAAACTGACACAACAAAACCACACATGCCCCTGAGCACAGTCACTGCTTGCTGTGCACTGGCACAAAAAGCAAAAGACAGGCCAGACTAAACAGGGAAAAAAAGAGGAAAATTAGCCCTCGTAAGTCAAAGAAAGAAATCAGGAAAGCTATCACCACATGGCACAGTCCACCTGGGTATGTGTAATGGCACAAACTAACACAGAAATGGACAGGCCACAGTCATGCAACTGATCCACCCTGAAATACAAAATGGCTAGGCAAACAACACAGCCATCAGCAATCCCACCTGGCCACAGTCCTAATGGGTCGAAGTATGTTCTAGCACATGCCTGCACTATCTAAGGACAGGGTTTAGGTAAAAGGATGCTGTAACAAATCAAAAAATCTAAATGGGATGGGATCCTCTCCCACAAGCCTGCATGTCACCCAAGTAGATATGTACATAGTGGGCTTAGGTACCATACTCAGACTAGACAAAAAACTGGAAAATTACTATAAAAAAACTAACGTAAAACGAACAACCAAAATTGCAGAATGCTGACCTGAGCAGACACAGGTAAACACTCCTGGGCAAAGGAACAGATCAAGGCAGCACCACAGCTGTCCAGCGGGATCTTATTCGATATGGCCAGGAGTATACGATTTGTAAATAAACAAAATTAAATTGTTTTAAATTTAAATTTTTAAAAGATAGCCACACCACCCCCACACACACCCACATACCCACACACCCCCACCACATCCACACACCCACACCACCCCATCCACACACCCCAGACCACCCTATCCACACACCCACACCCTGCACCACCACCCCCCACACACATAGCCACACCACTCACATACCCACCCCACCCCACCCACACCCCACACCACCCCATCAACACAACCATACCACCCCATCCACAGCCCACACCACCCCATCCACACACCCCAAACCACCCCATCCACACACCCACATACCACCCCCATCCACACCACCCCCATCCACACACCCATACCCCACACCACCCCATCCACACACCCACACACCCACCCCACCCCATCCACACCCCACACCACCCATTCCACACATCCACACTACCCCATCCGCACACCCACACCACCCCATCCACACACCCATACCCCACACCACCCCATCCACACACCAACACACCCCATCCACACCCCACACCCCACACCACCCCATCCACACACCCATACTCACACCACCCCATCTACACACCTAAACACCCCACACACCCCATCCACACACCCACACCACCCCATCCACACACCCATACTCACACCACCCCATCTACACACCCAAACACCCCACACACCCCATCCACACACCAACACACCCCATCCACACCCCACACCCCACACCACCCCATCCACACACCCATACTCACACCACCCCATCTACACACCTAAACACCCCACACACCCCATCCACACACCCACACACCCCATCCACACCCCATCCGCACACCCACCCCCCACCCACCCTCACCATCCCTACATAAAGACACGTTTGTGTAAAAGTATAATGAGCAAAGCGTGGTGTAAATGTACAACGGTTCATGGGTTCAATTCTATGTCTGCTTCAATCCTGAGCTAAATTAAACTGATGACAAAAGTGATACGCGTCACTACCTAGCCTGATGCTCGGCATAACTAGGACAAGGCGAGGAGCACTGCAATGAGGCAGACCAACTGTCGGTGATTGAAAGTATGCCTTCTTAATCAACAAAGCTATCAATTAAATTAAAAACCAGAAATAAATCAAATTTAAAAGGTCCACTATAGACCATGTACAATATATGAGTATACATTGTACACTTTCATTGACTATTTAAAATAATTCTAATTTGAAATCATTACACTCGAATTAGTTTTCTCTAAACTTGCCTCCATTTATTTTTGGTTGGAATCGACAATGACTTTGCCCTTTGTAAAACAAATTTTCTTCCTTTTTGTCAGGATTGACAATACCCTCAGTGGGCAACCTCTTGGATATGTTTATCCAACTCACTGCCACACAATCATCTCCAAATTCCAATCACAATATTTCTCCCCACCCTTACTTTTCCAATTTGCCCCACAGCAGTGCCCCGCCCCCTCCTGGCGGGGATGAGAGGTACCAATCTGAGCCGGGGAGTGCAGGCCTAACTCCCTGAGTAGGGGTCAGCGTGCTGGGGCGGGTAGGGGGCAGCTGGAGGGGCTATGGGGCCGGGGGTTGTGGTCGGGGGGTCGGGGCCGCGGCCCCGAGGTGGTAACAGGTCAGAAAACCGCCGCCAGGTGGCTGCAAGGCCCTATTAACGGAAGTCGGTAGGCCCTCTCCATCTCGCCCTCACAACTCCAGCCTTTCACTGTGCACCATGCCCCTCACATTTCTACCCCCCCCCCTCTCTAGCCCTCCCCCCCCCCCCACCTCTCAGACTCTCACCCACCCCCTACACAAACTACACCTGGCCCTCCCCCACACCATGTATCCATACTATCCCAATCATCATTCCTATTATTCATAATAATGTTCCTATTCTCCCTACCCCCATCATTATTCCTAGTACTTCTCTGGTTATTTCTACTAGTATCCCTATTATTGTCCACCCACCCATACAAGTAAAGCTTGTTTTATTTAATGACGTCTCTAGAGCTATTGATTTTTATCATCAGCTATTGGACGTTAAACATTCTGACATATTTCTTTGGAGGAAACCTGCTACCACCACATAGCCTACTCTTTGCCATAACCAGCAAGGGGACTTTTATATTCACTTTCCCAATATTCCGATTATTTTTCATATCATCATTTTGTGCGTGTGTAAAATAATGTATTCATTAGATCATACATGTTTTCAGCACCAAGGCACTGGTCGTCCAGCTGTGTACATCACATTGTTGATAGGTAGCTCTGCAGGTAGCAGGGTAGCATATTAGTCAATTAAGATGGTTCTTTAGTTTGTTAGTGGGTTAGCTATCAGGGGTAACCTCGGTAGTATGGGCTAAGGTGACAGGCTATGTATAAACTGTGCTGTTATCATGAGTGGGGTGTTCGCCAATTATTTGTTATTATTATTTCTATCATTCTTTTTTTGTGTGGATTTGGTACATATAGTTTATTCATTGAATAAATTATGGTGTCAGTGCCCAGACCTTCCGACCATGTGACAATACAGTGATTTACAATGTATGTATATGTCGTCATATTTTGTCGTCAAGAACACTCTCCTTCAGCCTTCTTCTTCCCCACCTCCCCTCTTCCACCCTTCTTCCTCACCCTCCCCTCCCCCACCCTTCTTCTTCCCCACCCTTCCCTCTCCCACCCTTCTTATTCCCCACCCTTCCCTCTCCCACCCTTCTTATTCCCCACCCTTCCCCCTCCCACCCTTTTTCCCCACCCTTCCTTCTCCCACCCTTCTTCCCAACCCTTCCCTCTCCCACCATTCTACTTCCTCACCCTTCCCCCTCCCACCCTTCTTCTTCCCCTACCCTTCCTCCTCTCCCACCCTTCTTCTTCCCCACCCTTCTCTCTCCCACCCTTCTTCTTCCCCACCCTTCCCTCTCCCACCCTTCTTCTTCCCCACCCTTCCCTCTCCCACCCTTCTTCTTCCCCACCCTTCCCTCTCCCACCCTTCTTATTCCCCACCCTTCCCCCTCCCACCCTTCTTTCCCCACCCTTCCCTTCTCCCACCCTTCTTCCCCACCCTTCCCTCTCCACCCTTCTTCTTCCCCACCCTTCCCTCCTCCTCTCCACCCTTCTTCCCCCACCCTTCCTTCTCCCACCCTTCTTCCCTACCCTTCCCTCTCCCACCATTCTACTTCCTCACCCTTCCCTCTTCCACCTTTCTTCTTCCTCACCCTTCCCTCTTCCACCCTTCTTCTTCCCCACCCTTCCCTCTCCCACCCTTCTTCTTCCCCACCCTTCCCTCTCCCACCCTTCTTCTTTCCCACCCTTCCCTCTTCCACCCTTCTTCTTCCCAACCCTTCCCTCTCCCACCCTTCTTCCCCACCCTTCCTTCTCCCACCCTTCTTCCCCACCCTTCCCTCTCCCACCCTTCTTCCCCACCCTTCCCTCTCCCACCCTTCTTATTCCCCACCCTTCCCTCTCCCACCCTTCCCTCTCCCACCCTTCATCCCCACCCTTCCCTCTCCCACCTCTTTCCCAACCCATTTCTCTCCTACTACTTCGGAGCGGAGGCTTCTCATGCGGAAGGTCTGGAGTTCGAGTCCTGGTCAAACCAATGACTTATGAAATCTAAATGGGACGGGATCCTCTCCCACAAGCCTGCATGTCACCCAAGTAGATGTACATAGTATGAGTAGGCGAAGGTATCCTACCCCTCCCCATTCTCCTCCACCCGTTCCACCACCCCATACATTCCTCCTTCCCCTTTCTCTCTCTCACGCTTCACCCAACCCTTCCTCACCCCACCATCCCTCCCCCATTCTCCCTCACCCACCACTTCTCCCTTCTCCACTTCTTCCTCCCTCGCCCCCTCCTCCTCCTCCCCCCCCCCCCACCACACCCACCCACAATGTGCTGGATTTTCTGGGGTGACACCCCGGCTCTATACCTCCATGCACGGCCACCAGGGCGGAGCTAACACCGCCGGAATTAAAACACTTTTTGCCAATAGGGGGCGCCCCGCTGGGCGGGCAACCTCTGACCCAGTGCCATTGAGGAGAACATAGGAAGGACCCCCCACCCCCACCCCACCTTCCACCTTCACCACCACCTCCCACCCCGACCTCATCCTGCATCACTACCACCACCCTAACCCCCCCCCCCCCCCACCACCACCACCCCCACCGCCACCCCCAACCCCCACCGTTCTATCCCCCCACCTCACAACCCACGACCGTGCTGGTAGATCGTGGGTTCGAGTCCCGGTCGAGTCAAACCAATGACTTTAAAATTGATACTTGTCGCTTCCTAGCCTGGCACTCGGCATTATTAGGATAGGGCAAGGACTGGTGTGCTCAGTGTCAGGATAATGTGACTGAGTGGGATACCAGGTCATGGTGCCGGCGGCCTGGTTTCCCAGTGGGACAGCACTATAAAGTTGCCATGAGTGCGCACTGTCACAAGTCAGTACCCGTCCTGATATGATCTTAGATGTTGCTAGGACGTAAAACAACAACAAACAAACAACCCACGATCGCCCGGTGTGATTGTTTGTTTGTTGGAGTTTTACCTCTTGGCAACACCCAAAGTCATATCAGGACGGGTACCAATTCATGACGACTTTATAGTGCAGCCCCACTGGAAAACCAGGCCGCCGGCACCATGACTAGATTTCCCACTCAGTATATTGTTCTGATACTAAGCCAATCAGTCAGTGTGTGAATCCCTACCCACCCCTACCACACTCCAACCACCACCCCAACCCCACCCTAACCCCCACCGCATCCCCCACCAATGGTAGTAATGGGAGTAGTAGTAGAAGTGGTAGTAGTGGTGGTAGTGGTAGTAGTGGTGGTAGTGGTGGTAGTAGTGGTAGTAGTGGTAGTAGTGGTAGTAGTGGTAGTAGTGGTAGTAGTGGTAGTAGTGGTAGTGGTGGTAGTAGTTGTGGTAGTGGTGGTAGTGGTAGTAGTGGTAGTAGTGGTGGTAGTGGTAGTTGTGGTAGTAGTGGTAGTAGTGGTAGTCGTGGTAGTCGTGGTAGTCATGGTAGTAGTGGTAGTAGTGGTAGTAATGGGAGTAGTAGTAGAAGTGGTAGTAGTGGTGGTAGTGGTAGTAGTGGTAGTAGTGGTGGTAGTGGTAGTAGTGGTAGTAGTGGTGGTAGTGGTAGTAGTGGTGGTAGTGGTGGTAGTAGTGGTAGTAGTGGTAGTAGTGGTAGTAGTGGTAGTAGTGGTAGTGGTGGTAGTAGTGGTAGTAGTGGTAGTTGTGGTAGTGGTGGTAGTGGTAGTAGTGGTAGTAGTGGTAGTAGTGGTGGTAGTGGTGGTAGTAGTGGTGGTAGTGGTAGTAGTGGTGGTAGTGGTGGAAGTAGTGGTAGTAGTGGTAGTAGTGGTAGTAGTGGTAGTAGTGGTGGTAGTGGTGGAAGTAGTAGTAGAAGTGGTAGTAGTGGTGGTAGTGGTAGTAGTGGTGGTAGTGGTGGAAGTAGTGGTAGTAGTGGTAGTAGTGGTAGTAGTGGTAGTAGTGGTAGTAGTGGTAGTAGTGGTAGTACTGGTAGTAGTGGTAGTAGTGGTAGTAGTGGTAGTTGTGGTAGTAGTAGTAGTAGTGGTAGTAGTATAGTACTGGTGTCCATGGGGAGATAGAGGGCAGGTAGATAGCGTGGGGTTGGGGGGGGAGGAGGATTGGATCGGTGATTTGGTAAGTGACACACGCCCCCAGCAGCGCCATCTATACACAGGGCCCCAAATTGAATCTCGCGCCCTCTGGCGGAGCGCGGTGGCAACACACAGAAGTGCGCCTCGATTAAAATTCAGGTCGCGCCTCGAAGTTTCACAGAGTGTCTCAAGTGGTTGGGGGATGAGGGGGGGGGGGATGTGGGACGGGGGCGGGGACGGGGGCGGAATGGATGGGTGGAGTGGGTGTAAAGGGTGCTGGAGTAGGAGGGGGATGTAGGATAGGTTTTTTTTGCGTTTTTGTTCAATAGGTATATGATATTTGACTCAGGGAATAAATTTATCTTTTTCAGTGCTGGGCACTGGTCTCCAAGCAATGTTACAATTTAATTTCAAAAAAAAAAAAAAAAAAATACACCACCTAGGACAAAAACTAAATTATAGAACTAAGAGAAGATACAAAAACTTTAAAAAAAAAAGGATCTCCAAGCAATGTTACAATTTAATTTAAAAAGTACTACACTATAATCTAAGATACAACTTTAAGCTAAGATTCCTTACATGCGGTATGTGGTATGCGGCATACGGCATGCGGTATGCGGTATGCGAATAGGAGGATTCCTTCTACGTGGTATGCGAACCCGTAACCCCACCACCACCACTACCATATGTTTCCCCTCTGCACCCTTGTGTGTGACCGTTCCTTAATGCTCAGTCGCCTCTCCTCGTCTAAAACTAATGGACAAGTGTGACTGACATTTCTATTCGCATACCGCGTGCTGCATGCCGCATGCCGCACCGATCGCTACAGGGACCGATCGAGTTGCCGCATTCGCATTCGCATTCAGACATAAGGAATCACCCCCATTGACTTAGATGCTTTCTGATTTTTTGCCGCATTCGCATTCACATACCGCATACCGCATACCGCATGTCATGAATCTTAGCTTAAATCAGTTACAGTGAAAACATCCAATAGCGCTGACACGACAGAAACATTTTACATTTCCCGTATAGTGGATGTGCGAGTGTCAGATGGGTCGATATGAAGTTTGTCCTGTTAGTAGAATTTAACGTGGTTTAAGCCAGATAGATGGGTGGAAAATTAATTAAAGTAAAGATGATGATTGGAAAGGTTGGATGTATAAGAGTTGGGTGTGTGATTTTTCTATCTCAATCTGTCATTCTCTGATATTAATCCACAACCTAATCCACGTGAGCCCTCGGTAATTCAGGCTTGCACAACAAACCCAGTCCAACCTAAACTAACTCACATTAAAGCTGCATAGTCTGATGAACGCAACCTAAACTAACTCACATTAAAGCTGCATAGTGTGAAGAATGCAAGCTAAACTAACTCACATTAAAGCTGCATAGTCTGAAGAACGCAACCTAAACTAACTTACATTAAAGCTGCATAGTCTGAAGAACGCAACCTAAACTACCTTACTTTAAAGCTGCATAGTCTGATGAACGCAACCTAAACTAACTTACATTAAAGCTGCATAGTCTGAAGAACGCAACCTAAACTAACTTACATTAAAGCTGCATAGTCTGAAGAACGCAACCTAAACTAACTTACATTAAAGCTGCATAGTCTGATGAATGCAACCTAAACTAACTCACATTAAAGCTGCATAGTGTGAAGAACGCAACCTAAACTAACTTACATTAAAGCTGCATAGTCTGATGAACGCAACCTAAACTAACTTACTTTAAAGCTGCATAGTCTGATGAATGCAACCTAAACTAACTTACATTAAAGCTGCATAGTCTGATGAATGCAACCTAAACTAACTTACTTTAAAGCTGCATAGTCTGATGAACGCAACCTAAACTAACTTACATTAAAGCCGCATAGGCTAATGAAAGCATCACGTTCTGAAAACCTAAACAATTATCTAGATTTGATCCTTGAAAGTTGAGCCCCCAGACCTGTCCTCAGTGACGTAGGTCAGGGAATGAATATTACATACCTTGAAAATAATGCAAACCCTATTATCACTTAAAGTAAATTTGAAGCGCTTTGAGCATTCCCAATAACCTATGTAAGTCCATTCCCTGTGTGATGTCACATGACTACTAATAATAGCCATGGGGTACTCAGTGCTGAGCAGACTAATATTGATCTACTAAGTTCCGGCTCAAATAGCCCATTCTAAGTATAATCTTTTATATAGATACAGGTACGGGATGCATAATTAATTATGCATATATAAGTAAGTGGAGTATTGTCCTTATTATTATTATTATCCTATCGTTTATTCTCTAAATGTATTAGGACCAATCGTTGACTTGCCTCGATTTGCGCCTACTGCCTACAGCAGCGCCACCAACGGCTAAATTCCATCTGCGCTCGGGCAGGGCCAAATCACTTGTCCACTGGATTTGAAACTTTACCGGTAAGCCTGTTATTATGCTAGCCATGTCGCACAATAAAAGTGACCAACCGACCACTCTTCTGTCTCTCTCTATTTGTTACATAGCCCTACCTTACATAGAAAATTCAGGTAAAGAATCTATGTCTAGTATTTTGGTGTGCACGCCAAAAATTTATTTGGCAAATTGTTTAAAGATCTGGGCACCTGGACTCATATTCATGTGAGCAGATCTTTAAATTGATGTAATCCAATGGTTTTGAGTTTCTCCCACACTTCTTAGATAACCATACTATGGTGACCATTGCTGTAATGTACTTTACTTTAGTTTGAAGTAACTTAGATTTTATTTTGCTACCTTTGGAGATATTAGAAGTGAAAATTTGCCAAATTAATTTTTGAAGGGCAAACCAAAATACTAATCATAAACCTTGTTTACCCATTTTGAACATAGAACTAGAAGCATAGCAGTATAATAGTGTAGCAGCACAGAACAGAGGCACCAAACTGCAATGGGCCCCCCTCCCCTGCCACCACCCTTAACCATCGTGAACAAACCATCAACACACCGAACATCCTACACAACTATCAATCTGTTTAAACACAATGAACATTATATAAGACAGACAAAATGGCTTGTCAACTATAAACTTAGCTTGTTTTATAAGAGAAGAAATGTAACCCACAACGATTGTTTGAGTTGCCCCGAGTATACATCTTCTACTCAGTGCTGCTCCCCATCCCTGCAGGAACTAGAGTGACTGGTGATGTACATTATACAGCAGGAGCCACTCCCTTAATTCTACAGGGTCGGGGCTGTCACTAATACAGCACTGACCAAACTTAGATTATTTAGACTGTCAATTCCAATAGTAAGATGGCCGGAAGACCAGTGCTCCGGCGCTGACAAATGTCATATTCAGATGAATAAATACTTTACCAAAAACAATTAAAAGGGTTAAAATTGTCTATTCCGATGGATTTGAGTTTTTGCATATTATTTAGATAAATATATTAGATTGATCATTTTAATCTACTTTACTTTAGTTTGAAGAAATTGTTAACTCAAATAATTAACATTGAGGATATCTGAATGGAAAATGTGCAGCGTTAATTTTGGTATTCAGGTAAAAATGGTGGCCGTCATAGGCTTCAGCAGAGACAGTTTCTATTAAATTAACTCGACACTCTTTTTTTTTCTTGAAGGTTTATACTGCCTATCATGGATAAGTGTGAATAGACTTGTTTTCACCATTAGACAGTTTGTCGATAGAAAGCCCGAGCTTACACTTTTACCGACCCAAGGGATTTTTAACCTCCCATACCACATAGACATGGTATGAGAGCAACCGGCCTTTGATGACGCTGTAAGTTATAAACAGCGGTGGAAATCCAAAGTGGCAGAGGTGGAGGCATGGGGAATCGAACCGCCGACCTTCAGATTAGGAGTCCGACCTAGAAAAAAGCCAGACACTCTAACCACTCCGCCACCGAGAACACCACAACCGGCCACTGTCTTCTACGCCACAAATAAGTGCATCCATATCTACATTTGACACGTAGTTTCAAATTTAGATAAGTCTCTTCGTTTCGAAAATTCGACTAGGCAGCTTTAAAAGACTGGATTAGTCTTGAACTATTTTAGGTCAAATTTAGCTAAAAGTTTGGGTTCCGAAAATATGATGCTTTCATCGGACTATGCAACTTTAACCTTCATCTACCTACATTAAAGTTGCATAGTCCGATGGTTTTGTATTTCTGTATTTTTTCGGAGATAAATATATTAGAGCGATCACTAGTATCTCCTTTACATTAGTTGAAAGTTACCTTTATTTTAAATGGTAAACTTTTTAGATATTTTGAGTGCAAACATGGAAAATTAGTTTTGGCAAGCTTGCCAAAACTCTGACACCATAGACTTCTGCAGAAACAGGTTCTGTTAAATTGACTCAGTATTGCCTTCTACGCAGAAACAAATGCTTAATAAGTGCATCAGTATCTAAGTTAGACATGTAGAATCAAATCTACATAATTGGTTTGGTTTTGAAAATTTGATATTTCATCGGACTGTGCAGCTTTAAAGTTCCTTTATCTAATGGTTTGGAGTCTTTGACATTTCCATCAGATTGAATTTCATGATTTACGTTAATTTAATTTATAGAGACTTTCAATTTAAATGGCAAACTTTTGACCTATGAGATGTCAAATATTACAGAATTATTTCTCACAAACATATATCAAAGCTAATACACGATATACTCGAGCAGTGACAGGTTCTATTAAATTGAGTTTGTACGCCCTTCTAGCAACAATTTGCAGCAACAAATATTTAGTAAGTGCACCTATATCTAAGTTACACATGTAGGATGAAATCCAGCTAAGTGCTTTAACTTTGAAACTTTGACGCTTTCATCCGACTAGGCAGATTTAACCAAAGACCCTATAATACTAAGACGGCTCACTCAACCCTGGACTGTGTAATTAAAATGATCAAACTCACCACTTGGTGCGCTGGCTGTTCTCTTGGTTAAACAATTGCTATATTATATGTATAAATGTATATATGAATGTGAAAGATGTGTGATGATGGCGATGATGATGATGATGCTGATGATGATGTGTATTTGTTCATAGCAATTTCATATTGATGTGTATTCATACTTACCTATATCATGTATAATATAATTGTATGTGTTTACATGTAAAACACCAACCAGCAGCCGGGCTGATCAAACCCACCACAAGGTGGCACTGCGAAATTTACATTACCATGGGAGAGATAGGGAGTGAGCCGTCTTAGTATTATAGGGTCTTTGCTTTAACCCATGTTCAGCTATGCTAACCAGTTACATTCTTTTATGTCCTAGCAACATCTAAGATCATATCAGGATGGGTACCGACTTGTGACAGTGCGCACTCATGGCGACTTTATAGTGCTGCCCCACTGGGAGACCAGGCCACCAGCACCATGAACTGATACCCTCACTCAGTCACATTATCCTGATGCTGAGCCAACCAGTCCTAGCCCTATCCTAATCATTCTGAGCGCCTGACTAGAATGCGACAAGTATCAATTTTGAAGTCATTGGTTTGACTCGACCAGAGTTCGAACCCACGAACCCATAGGTTCTGATTCCCATCTACTGAGTGCTCATTCACTGTTGCTATGCTAACAACCACTACCTAGGTGGTTGCCATTGGGTGGTCTCCATGGCAACCACCTACCCCTGTATGCAAGCCTAACAAGCATTCACTGATCTGGTGTGAACTCTGGAGTTTCCACACTCCCCTTCACGCCTCGGGCGGGGACTGTGTGTCTTGTTAGTTACTGTCCGCTGGTGTCTGAAGACGGACTGGAGCTGTGACCTGGCATGTTTACACACCAGGAACTGGGGCTGTCGTCCCTCCCAGTCCTATCCCCCACTATAGGCGCGACCAGACGGGATGGCACGAAAGTGTCTCCTGTTTTGGGAGATTGGGGGATCTGAATCCATGAGTTTGTGGGTTCGAACCCTGGTCGAGTCAAACCAATTGTAAAATATTCCGATTTAATGCATTGGTGGGGGAATGCAAATGTTCTATTATGGATCGGGTATACGTGACCAGGTGCATGTATGTGGATATGTAGGTGCTGGTGGTGCCTGATTGATTGGTAAATAGACATAGTGGTGCTGGCAGGACTGTGTGTAAGGGGCACTCAGAGCCTACCCTTTCCCCCTCTGCTAGTCAGGATCACCACACTCAGGCTCAAGGCAGGTGGTGGCCAGGGGAGCCACACAGCTTGATGGTGGTGCGCAGATCACTGGTAACCATGGGGACCAGGAATGCTGGATCCCTATTGGTAGAGCTAGGAATGCTTGTTTCTCATTGGGAGAATAGGGTGGGGTGATACTCTATACTGAATCCATGTACCATATAAATAATAAATCAGAAAGGCTTGACTCTCTCTCTTCTTTCACACTTTATACTCTTCCTTTCTCTTTGTCTGTATTGATTTCACTATAGCCTGCCTACACAACCACAGATTTGAGCCATAGACTTTACACAATGACTTAAAATGTTATATTTGTTGCTTCCTCGCAAAGCGCTCGCCAATATTAGGATAGGGCAAGGACTGGTTGGCTTAGTGTCAGGATAATATGACTAAATACGATAGGCGCATTGCATTAAGTTCACATTGAACCTGTAACCACATGGTTCCCAATCATTAGGCCAACATAACCACATGGGAACTATTCATGTGGTAATTACAACGCTTAAATCTTACATGCTTGAGTCATTATCTTTCAGTGTATAATGAACCTCCAAGAGAGTTTGTTTGTTATAAGGGGATGGGTGGGAAAAACCCATGCATTGAGCTGCTCGTGGTGGAGTGGTCGTTGGTCTGTGGGTGCGTGGGGTTAAAAGGGTTAGTAAATTATGGCCAAATCACGTGACAATGCAACTTTAACCCTTTAAAATAAAACTTACTTCAAACTGAGTGAAGTAAATTATATCAATACAGTAAAACCTCTCTAACCGACCACCTCCACAGATTGACCACTCCCCTATATCGATCGCTTTATTTGGGTCCCAAACGATTGCCCATACAATACCATTGTAACAATAAAAGAAACTCCCTAAACCGACCACCTCCCTAAATGGACCATCTAAAATCGGTCCCATGGTCGGTCGATTTAGAGAGGCTTTACTGTATATATCTAATATATTTATCTTTAAAAACGGTAGCATGAATTCAAAACCTTCGGCTTATAAGTTATACAACAGTAAGATAATATAACTTATAAGCAGCTGAGACCCGACGCGAATGAATGAATCGGTGAGATTCCTGGCTGACTTTCCATTGAGAGGTCGTGGGTTCAAACCAAAGCCTTCCAAACTTGATATGTGTCGCTACCTACCCTGGCATTCGGCATTAACCGGGTAGGCCAAGGACTGGTTTCCTCAATATTTAGGATAATGTGACTGAGTGGGATATTGGGTCATGGTACTGACAGACCACCCCCCCCGCCCCCCTCCGCTCCCAATGAGGCAGCACTATAAAGTCGCCACGAGTGCCCACTGTTACAAGTCGGTAGGTAGCCGCCCTGACATGACATTAAATGTTGCTTGGGTGGCAATGCTCCACCCCCTCCCCCAAAAAACAAACAAACAGGAGGTGAAAAAGCCACATTCCCCCCTCCCCTACACACACCTCTCTCCCACACGCACACACAACCCAACACCTTCTGTTGAGCACCTGATCGGTTCTCACCACTGTCTCCCAGGGTAACACCGAGATGTGTTAATTAAAGCCGCATAATCCGACGAAAGCACCAAGTTTTAGAAACCAAACCACTAACCTAGATTTGATCCAAATATCCAACTTAGAAACTGGTGCATTTATTAAACGTAAAAGAGAATAGTAAATCACGTTAATTTAAACAAATTTTAACATTTTAAATTTGTTTAAACTCTCATCGCTGAAGACTATGGTGTCCAGCTTTTCGCCGTGCACACCAAAATTAATGTTTTCATTTTAAATATCTAAAAGTTTAGTAATTTATGTGTATGTATAAATGTTTACCTTTATGCAAATATTATACAAGCAGTGACGGTGAATCTATTGTATGCTGATTCTGGAATGTTCTATGGTACATCTAGAGCGGCTTGGAGCCCTGTTGCTTGATGGGGCAGGTAAGCAAGGCAACTGGTCAGCAAGTGCTTCCTGTCCTAACACCAGTTGGTCACTTCTACCTGAATTTTTCTAGATTTAGATATATGACTCTTGTCCTTATTGTTGTTATTATTTTTACTATCACCACTTAGCGCAGATAATAATCTAAATTATTTTAAATCAAAATATGGTAGTTTATAACGACAAATTATTTTTAATCAAAATATGGTAGATTATAACAACCTGATATATTTCTGCACAACAAATGTGGCTGGCCCTCAAACCCATCGGAATATGCAACTTTAATTGTCGGGAGAATGGAACAGAACCAGACAAAAATGTCGCCCGTCTCTATCGTGTGGTTTTCTCTCACCTGGCGGCAATCACTAGCTACGCGCCTTAATTAAAGGCGTATTTACACCACGGCGCGTTAGTTCCTCCCGCCGCCGCTGTCGCCGTTGTCGCTCTCGCAACCGCCACCGCCGAATGCCGGTTGCCGCGCGTCCAATCAACGCGAGAAAGCGCGAGAATTAAGAGCTTTCGCGCGCCTGAAAGGCCTTCAAGTGGAGAGAGCCCAAAAAAATGAGATTAAGTAGGAGATGGGCTGTGTGTGTGGGGGGGGGGGGGGTGCGTGTGTGGGTGTGTGGGTTGTGTGAAGGAGGTGACGGAGGGTTGTGTGTGGGTTGTGTGTGAAGGAGGTGAGGGAGGGTTGTGTGGGGGTGGGTGGGTTGTGTGTGAAGGAAGTGAGGGAGGGATGTGTGTGGGTGTGTGGGTTGTATGTGAAGGAGGTGAGGGAGGGATGTGTGTGGGTGTGTGGGTGTGTGGGTGTGTGGGTTGAGTGTGTGGTGTGTGGGTGTGTGGGTGTGTGGGTTGAGTGTGTGAAGGAGGTGAGGGAGGGTTATGTGTGGGGATGGGAGGGGTGCTGGGGTGATTGGGGTGTGTGAAGGAAGTGAAGGAGGGTTGTGTGTGGGTGTGTGGGTTGTGTGGGAAAGAAGTGAGGGAGGGTTGTGTGTGGGTGTGTGGGTATGTGGGTGTGTGGGTGTGTGGGTGTGTGAGTGTGTGGGTTGTGTGTGAAGGAGGTGAGGGAGGGCTGTGTGTGGGTGTGTGGGTGTGTGGGTTCTGTGTGAAAGAAGTGAGGAAGGTTTGTGTGTGGGTGTGTGGGTGGGTGGGTATGTGGGTGTGTGGGTGTGTGGGTTGTGTGTGAAGGAGGTGAGGGAGGGTTGTGTGTGTGGGTGTGTGGGTGTATGGGTTGTGTGTGAAAGAAGTGAGGAAGGTTTGTGTGTGGGTGTGTGGGTATGTGGGTGTGTGGGTGTGTTGGTGTGTGGGTGTGTGGGTTGTGTGTGAAGGAGGTGAGGGAGGGTTGTGTGTGGGTGTGTGGGTTGTGTGTGACGGAGGTGAGGAAGGGTTGTCTGTATGTGGGTGGGTGTGTGGGTGTGTGGGTTGTGTGAAGGAGGTGAGGGAGGGTTATGTGTGGGTTGTGTGTGAAGGAGGTGAGGGAGGGTTGTGTGTGGGTGTGTGGGTGTGTGGGTTGTGTGAAGGAGGTGAGGGAGGGTTGTGTGTGGGTGTGTGGGTGGGTGTGAAGGAGGTGAGGGAGGGTTGTGTGTGGGTGTGGGTGTGGGTGTGTGGGTGTGGGGTGTGCGGGTGTGTGGCTTGTGTGTGAAGGAGGTGAGGGAGGGATGTGTGTGGGAAGGGGAGGGTGGTGGGGTGATTGGGGTGTGTGGAGATGAGTTGCGTGCTGTGTTTGTGTATGATTGTGGTAATGGAGGGAAGGAGGGTTGGAGGTTGGGTGGGTGGGGAAAGACTCCGTGGTGGTTTAGTGGGGAATTAGCGCAAACACTGCGGTAAGGGAGTTAGTGCGGGAGGGAAGTGGCGGGGAGAGCGGGTGGGTGTGGGAGGTGTTGAGAGGCCTGAGTGCACCTGGAGGAATGCCGTGGAGCAACTGCTTACTCTTTCTTCTTGTTCTCCTATTTTTTCTATTTAAAAATGATTGTTGTTGTCTTCATTCGAAACCTCAGTTGAGCGTCTGCTTCTTGTTTGGAAGGTCATTCGGTTGACCCCGCCCCCATCAAATCAAACCAATGCTGTGAAAGATTTATACACGTCGCTACCGAGCCTGGCACTCGGCATTACTAGGACAGGGCAAGGAGCAGTGAAATGAGGAAGACTAATCGTCCATGATTGAAATCTGGATAAACAAAGACGACGTCCAACTTTACAGTTTACGCTGCAAAATTAATCTGTCACATTCCCCTCAAATATCTCCAAAGTTGACCAGTTATAATAAAAGTTGCTTCAACACTGTTCAAACTAAAACAGGATCTGTGTTCTCTAGTAGGAAATGGTTTCTTACCGTTTGAGTGTACATGTGCACGGTGTGCATACACGTGTGCAGCTTGAATACGCATCAGCGGTGCGCGTACACATGTGAGGTGTGCGTACACGTAAGCAATGTGCGTACATGTGCGCGGTTTGCGTACACGTGCGTGGTGTGTACACGTGTGCGGTGTGCGTACATGTGCGCGGTGTGCGTACACGTGCGTGGTGTGCGTGCATGTGTGCGATGTGCGTATGCGTGTGCGTTATGTGTACACGTGTGCAGTGTGCGTACATGTGGGTGGTGTGTGTACGCGTGAGTGGTGTGCGTATGCCTGAGCGGTGTGCATACGCATGAGCAGTGTGCGTACACGTTTGCGGACGTTTGAGCAGATGCATGAGTGTGCGTGTGTGAATATATAGTACCATGTGCATGTGCATGTGGTTGGGTGAGCGGTGTGCGTATGCATGAGTGGTGTGCGTACACGTGTGAGGTGTGCGTACACCTTGTGATGTGTGCGTACATGTGTGAGGTGTGCATATGCGTGTGAGGTGTTCGTATGCTTGAACCGTGTGCATACAGTGAGCGGTGTGCGTATGCGTGAGCGGTGTGCGTGCGCGGCGTGCATGCGCGTGGGCGGTGGGCGCGCGCGTGGGCGGTGGGCGCGCGCGTGGGCGGTGGGCGTGCGCGTGGGCAGTGTGCATAAGCGTGAGCGGTGTGCGTACATGTGAGCAGTGTGTGTATGCCTGGGCAGTGTGTGTAAACGTGAGCAGTGTGCGTATGCATGAGTGGTGTGCGTATGCATGAGCGGTGTGCGTACACGTGTACGGAAATGTGAGCAGACGCATGAGTGTGCGTGTGTGAATATATGCACGCGCGCATGTGCGTGTGGTTGGGTGTGCACGCACGTGACTGTATGTGCGTATCCGGTCTGCGCATGCACGACTGCATGTTGATCCATAAACCACACGATAGTTGAGCTCCACATTAGAACACCCTTCCATGGCGCCACACTTCATTTGCTTTTTCAATTCATGAATATTTAAATCATTTTAAAATAAATAAAACAAAACAGCACCGCACACAGAAATGTGAAAATCCCAAATTTTAAATGCCAATCAATTATCTGTAAATGGCCTTTTGTTGCTTACTGTGGTCGGACCGACAGGTCCCGCCACTCCGGGGACGGGGTCACGGATGAGTGAACACACCCTGCTACTTTGTGAAATTTGTCATCTGAATAAATACATCGGCTGCAGCTATCAATCGGGCATAAATCACATGCAACCCACCCACCCCCATCCCCACCCCCACCCCTCCCACACGTGCGCACACACGTGCAATCTCTACCACATAGTGCGTATAGTGCTATTGTACCGGTGGGGGTACACAGTCATACAAATTGCATATGTCATAATACTGTTAAACCACTTGAATCGTGTGTAGTGTGTACATTCATATTATATGTTCATCATCATTTCTTCAAGGCCCAGTCAGACCTTACCGAACTGAGTACCGGACACCACCGGACAAAGAATTGTCTAGTCCGTTGGTTTCCGGTGTCAAAATGTACCGAAATGTACTGAAATGTACCGGATGAAACGAATGCTAAACGGACAAGGAGCGTACATTAACGAATAGCCACCTGACGATAGGAAGCAAACCGGAGAGGTAACGGATGGGTACCTGACATGTAATGGACAAAACGGACTAAACAGACTTAAAACGGACACCAACCATACACCTCAGTCCGGCGGTGTCCGGTACAAGTTTTGTGCATGTTCAAAACTTGCTACCGTACACACCGGACATCACCGGACACAGAACGGACACGCCGGATGCCAACCATATATAAACAGTACATTGCCGTATTTCACCGGACAGTGTCCGTTTTCTATCCGGTACCCCAATCTGGTGAGGTGTGACTGGGGCTTCAACGGTGAGGGTCCTTGGGGGACCACAGATGACTTTTCTGTTTCCTCATTTGCTCCTCTTCCCCACTGCTCTCTGAGACTTGTGAAACTCCAGATGTGTTGATTCCCTGATGTTGTAGTCCCACCTCCTCCTCTGTCTACTGCAGCGGTTTGGTCATATTTCATCAGGTCTGGCCAACACCATCTTGCCCGGCATAATATGTTATAGAAGCGATAATAACTTATTTGTAATATACTGTATTATATGAATATAAATTGGCGGTGCCTGCTTTATTATTATTATTTATTCCGCCACTGCTTGTGTAGTTCTTATTTAATATTGAACGAATCGTGTTGTTGTTGTTGAAGATTTATACTGCCTATCATGGATAAGCCTGAATAGGCTTGTTTTCACCATTAGACAGTTTGTCGATAGAAAGCCTGAGCCTCCACTTTTACCGACCCAAGGGATTTTTAACCTCCCACACCACATAGACATGGTATGAGAGCAACATGCCTTTGATGATGCTGTAAGTTATACACAGCAGTGGAAATCCAAATTGGCAGAGGTGGGGGCACAGGGAATCGAACCACTGACCTTCAGATTAGGAGTCCGACCTAGAAAAAAGTCAGACACTCTAACCACTCCGCCACAGAGAACACCACATATATGTGTGCATGTATGTATTTTTGCTGCGGAGCTGGGCGTTGCAGCCACCTGTCTCGTTTCCGGTGCTTTGATATTGACGCCGTAGTGTTATTCACGGAACAATTTTAAACTTACTGCATTGAGTTATTACTATATCAACCATCACCGTCATTGACTTGTTATATATTAACCATCACTGCATTTAGTTATTACTATATCAACCATCACCCTCATTGTGTTATTGAATATTAACAAATCACTACATTGAGTTATTATATATTAACCCTCATCACATTGAGTCATTACTATATCAACCATCACCCTCATTGAGTTATTATATATTAACCATCACGACATTGAGTTATTATATATTAACCATCTCGACATTGAGTTATTACTATATCAACCATCACCCTCATTGAGTTATTATATATTAATGATCACAACATTGAGTTATTACTATATCAACCGTCACCCTCATTGCGTTATTATATATTAACGATCACAAGATTGAGTTATTATATATTAACCCTCACCGCATTGAGTCATTACTATATCAACCATCACCCTCATTAAGTTATTATATATTAACGATCACAACATTGAGTTATTATATATTAACCATCTCGACATTGAGTTATTATATATTAACCCTCACTGCATTGAGTTATTACTATATCAACCATCACCCTCATTGAGTTATTATATATTATTATTAACGATCACAACATTGAGTTATTATATAATAACCCGCACGGCATTGAGTCATTACTATATCAACCATCACCCTCATTGAGTTATTATATATTAACCATCTCGACATTGAGTTATTATATATTAACCATCACTGCATTGAGTCATTACTATAGCAACCATCACCCTCATTGAGTTATTATATATTAACGATCACAACATTGAGTTATTATATATTAACCATCACTACATTGAGTTATTATATATTAACGATCACAACATTGAGTTACTATATATTAACCCTCACTGCATTGAGTCATTACTATATCAACCATCACCCTCATTGAGTTATTATATATTAACCGTCACTACATTGAGTATTATATATTAACTGTCACTACATTGAGTTATTATATATCAACCATCACCCTCATTGAGTTATTATATATTAACCGTCACTACATTGAGTATTATATATTAACCATCATTACATTGAGTTATTATATATTAACCCTCACTGCATTGAGTTATTATATATTAACCCTCACTGCATTGAGTTATTACTATATCAACCATCACCCTCATTGAGTTATTATATATTAACCGTCACTACATTGAGTATTATATATTAACCATCACTACATTGAGTTATTATATATTAACCTTCACTACATTGAGTTATTATATATTAACCCTCACTGCATTGAGTTATTACTATAGCAACCATCACCCTCATTGAGATATTATATATTAACGATCACAACATTAAGTTATTATATATTAACCATCTCGACATTGAGTTATTATATATTAACCCTTACTGCATTGAGTTATTACTATATCAACCATCACCCTCATTGAGTTATTATATATTAACCGTCACTACATTGAGTCATTACTATAGCAACCATCACCCTCATTGATTTATTATATATTAACGATCACAACATTGAGTTATTATATATTAACCCTCACTGCATTGAGTCATTACTATATCAACCATCACCCTCATTGAGTTATTATATATTAACTGTCACTACATTGAGTATTATATATTAACCGTCACTACATTGAGTTATTATATATTAACCATCACTACATTGAGTTATTATATATTAACCCTCACTGCATTGAGTTATTATTATATCAACCATCACCCTCAATGAGTTATTATATATTAACCCTCACTACATTGAGTTATTATATATTAACCGTCACTACATTGAGTTATTATATATTAACCATCACTACATTGAGTTATTATATATTAACCCTCACTGCATTGAGTTATTGTATATTAGTTATCATTTTATTAATCCTCATCCCATAGGGTTTTTACTATATTAACCACCACACCAATATCCTGACCCAATCAGAAGCCAGGTACCTATGTATAAAAGTAACGCTTGTGGAATAATAACAGCAGAAAGCTTGCGTTGCCAAGTGAGAGTCGGGGCGGACACACGGGGTGACCGGGATCTCTGTGTACGGCGCGCCCGGCAGGAGGCGCCGCGAAGAGGGGAGGGACGGCCCGGTGACGAGCTATATACCACACTGCCCCAATCTCCCACTCAGTCACGTTATCATTGCCCTGTCATAATAATCACAAGTGCCCACACAGGGGGGCGACACATATCAAGGTTCTAAATCTGGGGTTTGACTCAAGTGGGGATTGATCCCACGACGCGGGCGCTGTATCTACTCGGCAGTAAAGTAACGCGGCATGGTTGGTTCATAATACTTTAATAATAGTAGGTACCGGCAGCGAAATTTAAATATATGCACAGGGTACAATATTGTTATTCCTTCCTGTAGACGTTGAATTTACTAACCCGAATCCAAAAATAGTTAGGCTATATATATTATTGTTTTTGATATATTCAATTTTAAAGAATTAATATATAAAAATGTATTAATTTCCAATTAAAAGTGGAACTCTGACAAAGTATAATAAAAGGTAGAACCATGTCAGGTGTTTTGTGCTAACCAATTTCCATTGTACATATATAAAGGAATTTAAACTACCAATTGTTAAATCAGTTTGTCAAGCAGACTTTTAATAAGACGATGTCAAAAAGTGCAATTCATAATAAAAAAATCTTTCCCATTTGGCCAAATAGCCATTTTCAAAGCATGGTATTTTCTTGAAAAACTGCAACAATACTGAATAAATGCAAGATTGTTCACATATTCATAACAGTGTAATAGTCAATTTTTTTCCAGACCTCTATCTGCAGAGATTCAAAAGATATTTGCATCCAAAAATGTGAAAAA
This sequence comes from Branchipolynoe longqiensis, assembly GCA_030323885.1. NCBI lineage: Eukaryota > Metazoa > Annelida > Polychaeta > Phyllodocida > Polynoidae > Branchipolynoe > Branchipolynoe longqiensis. The sequence continues at coordinate 42,057,072 of CM059197.1, forward strand.
GTGTAATTGTTGGCATGTAAACAGCATCTGTAATTGTAAGTGAAATTTGTTCAATTTTCCTATCTTTGAAAGCTCATTGCAGCTAAACAACCTCTTGAATCTTCCTCATATTTGGCACAGTATTACAATAACCATTCCCTGAGACTAATATATCAAATATGTATATCAATATTATATCCAAAAATATGGAAAATATTGAATTTAATAGTGGTGACGCGCTGGGCCATTACTGTACATACTTTCAAGCATCGCAATATTCAGTGTGACTGGCTGAGTGATTTAGAAAGCGCCTCTGTCTCGGTGTAGGGTGCAGTTTTATTCTGGAGGGGGAAATATCAGTACGCGTATGGTATTGCCTGCAGTGTATTCCTGTCCCATTGCAGGTTCATTCCGGTGTAAAATTGTCCGGAAGCAGGAATCAGAGGAGGCTATTTTATACCGGGGTCGGTCGTAGAAAGGACGGGCACGGGGGCACGACCGGCGCTGGCAGGAGTAGCCGGCGCCTCGGCGGGGTGCACCGGCAGGAGGCGGGAGGCGGGAGCCCGACCGCCTGGTCCCTTGGACTCCTAGTAACGCCGCCTGGCGGCAGCGCGGGGCCGACAGGAGACCGTGACGCGGCAGCATGCTTAGATCGGCTCGACAGGCCCGGAGCCGTACCCTCTGCTGGTCCGGGCGCGGGCTACTCGCGACTACCGAAGACACCATCGGCCCCGGCTCCGGCCACGCCCCTGGTCGGCCCCCCCGGCCAGGGTCCCGGCCACGATCCCAGCCACGCCCCAGCCACGGCCCCAGCCACGGCCCCAGCCAAGGCCCCGGACACGATCCCAGCCACGGCCCCGTCCACGGCCCCGGCCACGATCCTGCCCACGGTCCCGGCCACGGTCCCGGCCCCGGCCCCGGCCACGATCCCGGCCACGATCCCGGCCCCGGTCCCTGCCACGATCCCGGCCACGGTCCCGGCCACGGTACCGACCATGGTCCTGACCACGGTACCGGCCACGGTACCGGCCATGGTACCGGCCATGGTACCGATCACGGTGCTGACTACGGTACTGACCACGGTACCGACCACGGTACCGACCACGATCCCGGCCACGATCCCGGCCACGATCACAGCCACGATCACGGCCACGGCCACGGCCCCGGCTACGACCTAAGCACCGGCCCCGGCCCAGGCCAAAGCCACGGCCCCGCGGCCCCGGCTTCAAGACTGTCTCAATGCAGCTTTAGTCGGAGCCGATATCACAGATTGTCCACCCTTCTTTCACCTACTTCCTCCTCCTTCTCTTCCTCTTCCCCATCTGCTCGGCACCCCTGCTCCCTCTTCCTCCGTCTGTCCCCACCAATTTACCAATTCTCCTTTATTTCCTTTCTCCGCCATCCAATCTTCTTGCTCCTCCTCTTCTTCTCTTTGCTTCTCCTCCTCCTCCTCCTCCTCGCCTTCCTCCCCGCCCTTATCCTCCCCGCTGTTTTCTCCCCGCCCTTTCCTCCTCCATTTGCTGCGCATCCCCGCCCTCCTCCTCCCCGTCCTCTCCCACCTCCTCCCCACCCCGCTGTCCTCTTTCTCCTCCTCCTCCTCATTCCATTCCCATCCTCCTCTCCATCCTACCTCAATCTCCTCCTCCCCTCCTCCTCCCATCCTCCTCCCCTTCCTCCTCCCCTCCCCCTCCCGTGACCTCCACATCCTTCTCCTCCTCTCCTCCTACCTCCTTCTCGGCCCCCTTCCCCCTCCCCTTCTCCTCCCCTTCCTATCCCCCCTTCCCCTTCTACTCCCCCTCATCCCTCCCTCTTACCCCCCACTTCCCATTCCTCATCCCCCTCCTCCTCCCCTTCCCCTACCTCCTCTCTCCCCTCCTCCCCCTCCTCCTCCTCCCCTTCCCCTCCTCCTCTCCCCCTCCTCCCCCTCCTCCTCCTCCCCTTCCCCTCCTCCTCTCCCCCCTCCTCCCCCCCTCTCCTCCCTTCCCCTCCTCCTCTCTCCCTCCTCCCCCTCCTGCCCTTCCCCTCCTCCTCCTCCTTCCCTTCCTCCTCCTCCCCTTCCCCTTCCCCTCTTATCCCCCTCCCATCCCCACCTCCTCCTCCTCCTTATCCTCCTCCCACGCCCCCTCTGTACCTACTCATCTGCCGGTCGCTAACCGGATGCCGGGGTTCCCACGGCCGGTGCCGGCGTGTGCCGACCCTCAGACCGGAGCAGTGAGATAAAAGAGCCCTGGGGCACCTCCACGTACCCCCCCCCCCTTCCCTCACCCCCCCTGAATAACCCCAGACTCACACTCAAAGAGTGTTCCGATAATACCTGCGCCACCCAGCCACACCTCACACACTTCTCTCTCACACTCCTTCTCCACCGTCGCCGCTAAAAACACTACACCGGTAAAGTGTGGCGGGACGCGGACAATGCGGCATTCTGGGACGTGGGGCCTTTGATCTCAGTGGGCGGTCCCAGCCCAGGTAGGTGGTGGTGGTGGCACCAGGGAGACTGGCATGTGTGTGGTGCGGGGTGGAGGGTGGAGGCGGGGGTGGGAGGGTGCATTTCATCAGCGACCCTGGAGGAGGGCTTTGTACTAAGGGTTTGCTACAGAGGGTTTGGTAACGAGGGGTTCGTGTAGAGGGTTTGGTACAGAGGGTGTGGTACAAAGGGACTGGTGTACAGAGTTTGGTACTGAGGTTTGGTGTACAGGGCTTGGTAATGAGGGTTTGGTACAGGGGGTTTGGTACGGAGGGGTTGGTGTACATGGTTTGGTACGGCGGGGTTGGTTTACAGGGTTTGGTACTGAGGGTTGGTGTATAGGGCTTGGTAATGAGGGTTTGGTACAGAGGGTTTGGTATGGAGGGGTTGGTGTACAGGGTTTGGTACAAAGGGTTGGTGTGCAAGGTTTGTACTGAGGGGTTGGTGTACAGGGTTTGGTACAGAGGGTTTGGTATATTGGGGTTAGTACAAATGGGTGTGTAAAAATGGGTTGAGTCAGAGGGTTTGGTGCAGAGGGTCTGGAACAGTGGCTTTGGTACAAAAGGTCAGAAATCAGAGGGCCTGATACAGTGATAGTGACAAAGAGGTTTCGGTACAAATCATTCAGTACAAGGGGTTCCGTATTAAGGGTGTGGCACTCGGTTCAGAGAGTTCAGTCCATTGGGTTCCATATATATGAAGTTGATCATTATAATCTATGTTACTTTGCCAGACACAGTGGCCAATCACTAATAGTGCTCGCTTCTCATCCGGACGGTTCGCGATTTGAATCCTGGCTGGGTCAAAACCATGACTTACCAAATGTAAACTTGTCACCACCTAGCCTGAGGCTTGACATCACAGCAGGTGGCAAGAACTGGTTTGCTCAGTATCAGGATGATGTGACTGAGTGGGATATCGAGTCATGGTGCTGGTGCCCCACGCTTCCAGTAGGGGCGCACTATAAAGTCGCCATGGGTGCGCTCTCTTCGACTCTCCATGCTCTCCACCACTTCCCTCCAATCTCCCACAATCTCCTCTACTCTCCTACACCCTCCTCTACATGCATCCACACTCCTCCACTCTCCCTCACTCTCCCCCACCCTCCTCCTTCACTCTCCCTCACACTCCTCTACACTCCTCTACTCTCCCTCACTCTTCTCCACCCCCTTCCTTCTCTCTCCCTCACTCTCCTCTACACTCCTCCACTCTCCCTCACTCTCCTCCACCCTCTTCCTTCACTCTCCCTCACTCTCCTCTACACTCCTCCACTCTCCCTCACTCTCCTCCACCCTCTTCCTTCACTCTCCCTCACTCTCCTCTACACTCCTCCACTCTCCCTCACTCTCCTCCACCCTCCTCCTTCACTCTCCCTCACTCTCCTCTACACTCCTCCATTCTCCCTCACTCTCCTGCACCCTCTTCCTTCACTCTCCCACACTCTCCTCCACACTCCTCCACTCTCCCTCACTTTCCTCCACCCCAGCCACTTTCCTTCACTCTCCTCCCTGCTCACTCTCCTCCATCCCCCCTCGCCCTCCTGCGCTCTCCTCAGCACCTTCTCTGTTTTGCCGCCTGTTTGATGTGCGTGAGTCACTGTTGGCGACCAAAGAGACATAGGGGCCAACGCGTCTTTGCACAGCTGACTTCTTTTCACCCACCGCCCTGTAAACGCGTATGCGCATGCGCAGACTGGAATTTAGCGCACACTTCTGCTTTACAGTTACATGTCTGTAGCAGCACGAAATACACCGTCTATCTAGTGCTCCCCTTACACCCACGTGCTGACTAGGTTTGTTTGTTGTTGTTTTACGTCCTAGCAACATCTAAGGTCATATCAGGACGGGTACCGAATTGTGATAATGCGCACTCATGGCAACTTTATAGTGCTGCCCCACTGGAAAATCAGGCCACCAGCCCCATGACCTGATATCCCACTCAGTCACATTATCCTGACACTGAGCCAACCAGTCCTTGCCCTATCCTAATAATGCCGAATGCCAGGCTAGGAAGAGACAAGTATCAATTCTTAAGTCATTGGTTTGACTTGACCAGGGTTCGAGCCCACGATTCCATGGTCTACCAACATGGGAGACGGATGCTCTAACTCATTCAGCCATCTCGTCTGGTCTGCTGACTAAGTTGGTTGGTTAGTTGGTTAAATTGTTAAGTCATTGGTTTGACTCGACATGAAACGAATGACTTTAAAAAATTGTATACTTGTCGCTTCCTAGCCAGGCACTCGACATTATTAGGATAGGGCAAGGACTGGTTGGCTCAATGGAGTCATGATAATGACCAGTGGGATATAATGGCATGGTGCTGGAGGCCTGGTTTCCAAGAGAGGCAGCACTATAAAGTCACCATGAGTGAGTCACTTGCTATCTGGACTGCACTTCGTCCACACCTCTCTCTAGATCTCCTCTCTGCTGGCCATGCTCCTCCTTGATATTGTCTGAAAAGAGTTCCAGGAGGGGGAGCCCGCCAGCATTTCACTTTCTACTCTTACTCTGTCCGTGTGTTTGCCTCGCCAGCTGGTCACCATAGAGCAAATAGACATGCTCCTTTGACTCAACTCTCCTCATTTCTCTTTCCTATACTCTACCCCTTTTTTCCCCCCCAGGTTTACTTCTCCCCCTCCTTTGCACTCTTCCAGTACTCTTCCAGAGAGTACTGGAAGAGTACAAGGAATGGGTGTATGTGGGTGTATGTGGGTGTATGTGGGTGTATGTGGGTGTATGTGGGTGTATGTGGGTGTATGTGGGTGCATGTGGGTGTATGTGGGTGTATGTGGGTGTATGTGGGTGTATGTGGGTGTGTATGGTAGTGTACGAGGATTGTGGGATTGCATAGGTTGTGGGTTTGGTTCACTGTGAGTTTGAGTCCTAGCAATATTTAAGGCCATAACAGGAGAGACACCGACTTGCACTAGTGTGCAGTGTGGAACTGTGCTCAGAACCCCTGAGGGTCTTGGCACTCAGGGGTTCTTAGCGCCAAGACAAAAACTCGTCTTTGAACTCAGTTGTGCAAAGATGAGTTCTGCTACTTGTCGCTCAGAAAGGACTGAAGCTATGACCCAGCATGTCGGATCACAGCGACACCTTACCTGGCGGAAGGTGAGGAAGGTGTACACATCGACCATGACACAGGAAGTGGTATTTTATCGTGTGTAAATTATTTGTTAGGATAATTTCACTGCAAACTACATTAGGAACACATGGCTGGCAATAATCCTACCAAGTTTGGTTATCAGGAGGCACGTGGTTATCGGTGCAAAGAGAGTTTAATGTATAGGGTCTCTAGGTTGGTTGGTTGGCTGGTTGCTGGAGTTTTACTTCCAGGCAACATCTAAGGATAAGGACCAGACGGGATGGGCGAATGAGTTAGAGCATCCGTCTCCCATGTTGGTACATCGTAGGGTCATGGGTTCAAACCTTGGTCGAGTCAAACCAATGACTTAAAAATTGATACTTGTCGCTTCCTAGCCTGGCGCTCGGCATTATTAGGATAGGGCCATGGTGTTGGCGGCCTGGTCTTCCAGTGGGGTGGTACTGTAAAGTCACTGTGAGTGCGCACTGTCACAAGTCGGTACCCGTCCTGATATGAGCTTAGAATTTGCTAGGACATAAAACAACAACAAACAAACAAATCTAAGGATTGGTCGATAGTGAAGGATCGGGCTGGGAGCGGAACCACCCCCCGCCTTCCACTGTGTAAGCTGAAGCTGCGACTCAGCACGCTGGGTCGCAGCTTCAGTGGTACCAGAGTTGTTTTGTTTTTTTCTCTTGAGGATTCTTTTTTTTTTTCTTTTCTTTTGTATTGAGGCTGTATTTATACTGTCCATAGCATATAAGCCCGGGTACCCAGGCTTGTTTTCAATGCTGGCCAGTTGTAGTGTTGGTGTTATCTTACCACACAGCAGCTTCTGATAAGTTATTTGATTGCCTGCATTTCAGTTGCAGATAGATAATTGGTTGGTATGGTTAATAGCCTATGCTAGTTTTTTTTGGATTTTCTTGGCATATATGTATTTATTTTGTCTACTCTTATTACTAGACTAGCCTACTCCTATTTACATATCATAGGCTTGTACGTAGCTATCTGGCTACTTTTGGCATTGTTACCTTCCATTGGGTGTCCCGCTGGTGGGCCGTGACATATCACATGCCCCTTTGCAGTGCAGCTTAGTCGGGGTTTCCTAGCCTTATTTTGCACAGATATTTTTTGTAAGTTTTTAGGTCAGGAATTTGTCCAGGAATTTATACTGCCTATCATGGATAAGCCTGAATAGACTTGTTTTCACCATTAGACAGTTTGTCGATAGAAAGCCCAAGCCTACACTTTTACAGACCCAAGGGATTTTTAACCTCCCACACCACATAGACATGGTATGAGAGCAACTGGCCTTTGATGACGCTGTAACTTATCCACAGCAGTGGAAATCCAAATTGGCAGAGGTGGGGGGCACGGGGAATCAAACAACCGACCTTCAGATTAGGAGTCTGACCTAGGAAAAAATCAGACACTCTAACCACTCCGCCACAGAGAATACCACAACTCAGAACACCGGCATTAAAGGAGGTTATTATATTCAATTAATTGTAATCACCGGAGTTCCCGTCACCTGTGTGTGTACGTGTGTGTGTGTTTGTGTGTGCGCGTGTGTGTCTGCGTAATTTGTTTGTAGTAGGTGGTTTTCCTGACGCCATTTTGTGTCATGAATTAATATTTCAGAATCGTGAGCAGTTAGGAGGCTGAGAGTAATGCTTTAGATGACCTAGTTCTGGGGGTTCAGGCTGAGGTAAAGCGCAGTTATGTGACCCACATAGGGAAAAAGTACCTCTCTTCGCCGATCCTGCTGTTGGGGAAAAAAACTAATTTAAATTAATTTCGCATGTTGTCACTTGAAATATCTCCAAAGTTAGCAATTTAAATTAAAAGTTACTTCAAACTAAAGTAAAGTAGATTATAATGATCAATATAATGTATTCATCTCAGAAAATTACATAAATTCAAAAACATCGGACTATGCCACTTTAAGCATCCATTATGTTGATGGGTGTCATAAAACGGTAACCAATGGAGATATGGCTGAACGTCGAAGGTCCATAGAATAATAATCAACTTTTTTTTAAACACCTAATTTATGAAAATGACAACAATTTGCAATGGCTGGGTACAATTGTTGGAGAGGGGTAATTACCGTAATTTTTAAGTCAGCATTTCGCTGGTGACTGGGCCGTCATCACTGGTGACAGGCATCTTACCACAACCATTCCCCTACAATTGGATGGACCTCGTGGTTTGTGACTGAACTCGAGGTGTTCTTTGGAGCATGTCACATATTATCAGGTCATCCATTCATAGCGCATTGAACATTCGCAGTTGTTATTGCCAGTTGCTGGTCCGTTAAACACAGCCTAGTCAGCAGTGGGAGATTGGTTGTTTTATGGAGTTTTTATGACCTGACAACATCTAAAGTCATATCAGGATGGGCACTGACTTGTGACAGTGTGCACTCATGGTGATTTTATAGTGCTGCCCCACTGGGAGACCAGGCCACTAGCACCATGACCTGATATCCCACACAGTCACATTATCCTGACACTGAGCTAACCAGTCCTTGCTCTATCCTATTAATGCGGAGCGCCAGACTAGGAAGTGACAAGTATCAATTTTGTAAGTCATTGGTTTGACTTTACTGGGAATCTGAACTCCCGAACTCCCTCACGGGAGGCCTGCGCTCTACCGATTTGGACACTGCTCCCAGTTAAAGTAAAGTAGATCACAGTGATGCACCAAAAGGCCCAGTCAGACGTTACCGGACTGAGTACCGGACACCACCAGGCAAAGAATTGTCTTGTCCGTTGGTGTCCGGGCTCAAAATGTACTGAAATTTACCGAAATGTACCAGATGAAACGAACGCTGAATGGACAAGGAACGTACATTAACGAATAGCCACCGGATGATAACCATACGATAACCGGATGCCAACCAAATGTCTAACGGATGGACCGGACACCAACCGGACACCAACCAGACACCAACCGGACACCAACCGGACACCAAACGGACACCAAACGGACACCTACCAGACTCTTCACGGATGCACCAAAAACCGCTGGAATGAATTCCCGCAGTACCATCAACAGACTCTTCAGGATACAAACCGGACATCTAACGGATCAGTAATGGGCATGAAATGGACAAAACGGACTAAACGGACTTAAAACGGACACCAACCATACACCTCAGTCCGGCAGTGTCCGGTACAAGTTTTGTGCATGTTCAAATCTTGTACCGGACACCGCCAGACACCACCGGACAGATAATGGACACACCGGATGCCAACCATATATAAACCGTACATTGCCGTATTTCACCGGACAGTGTCCGTTTTCTATCCAGTTCCTCAATCCGGCGAGGTCTGAGTGGGGCTTAATATATTTATGTCAAAAAGAAAAATGGCAAAAACGCAAAGCGCTCAGACCATGAAACTTTAATACTATACATCCATTCAGACACCAAATGTGTCATGTTCTCATCTCATCATCCACTATCCTATTCAAAGCTTCAAACAGTTCCACTTTGCAACCGAGCATCACATTCACAACATCAAAGACACCCGGTAGTGTAGAACCAATATCAAAGTTCAGATCGAGTTGCGCATTTTATGTTTATTTACATCAAGTGTTATTTATTGCCATTAGGGTCCGTTTGATATATTCACTGCTACCCCCCCTAACACCCCCCCCCCCCCCGCCCAACCCCACCAACACCACCACAACCAAACTGCCATCAGCAGTCGTGTGGAAATGCACTGCGGAACATGCAGTGATTGCTTTGTTTGTTTGTTTGTTGGTTTACGTCATAGCAACATCTAAGGTGATATCAGGACGGGCACCGACTTGTGACAGTGCACACTCATGGCGACTTTATAGTGCTGCCCTACTGGAAGACCAGGCCACCAGCAGCATGACCTGATATCCCACTCAGTCATATTATCCTGACACTGAGCCAACCAGTGTTTGCCCTATCCTAATAATGCCGAGCCCCAGGCTAGGAAGCAACAAGTATCAATTTTTAAGTCATTGGTTTGACTCGACCAGGGTTCGAACCCACGACCCCATGATCTATCAACAGTCCGGTCTACATGCAATGTGAGGGATGTGATGCGGGGCAGTGTGATTAGAGGGGCTCAAATGGGGAGGCGCTGTCAGCGGGAATGGAATGGAAGGTATGGAATGTGAGTATGGAATGTGCAGTATGGAACATGAAGGGTGGGACAGTGGTATGGAATGTGAGTATGGAATGTTCAGTGTGGAAGATTAAGGGTGGAACAGTGGTATGGAATGTGAGTATGGAATGTACAGTATGGAACATGAAGTGTGGGGCAGTGGTATGGAATGTGAGTATGGAATGTGCAGTGTGGAAGATGAAGGGTGGGACAGTGGTATGGAATGTGAGTATGGAATGTGCAGTGTGGAAGATGAAGGGTGGGACAGTGGTATGGAATGTGAGTATGAAATGTTCAGTATGGAACATGAAGTGTGGGACAGTGGTATGGAATGTGAGTATGGAATGTGCAGTGTGGAATATGAAATGTGGGGCATGTGGTATGGAATGTCAGTATGGAATGTACAGTGTGGAACATGAAGTGTGGGACAGTGATATGGAATGTCAGTATGGAATGTGCAGTGTGGAACATGAATTGTGGACTGTGACGTGCGGAACATAAGGCATGGACTGTGAGTATGGAATGTTCAGTATGGAACGTGAGCATGGAATGTGCAGCATGGAATGTGCAATGTGAAGTGTGGAACGTATGGTGTGAAATGTAAGCATGGACTGTGCAGTGTGGAATGCGTACATGCAGTGTGGAACAGGGACATGCAATGTGGAACAGCGGGTGTGCAATATGCTGTGTGGAACAGCGGGTGTGTGATTTACTGTGTGCAGCACGCAGGGTGGAACAGCGGGTGAGGAACACCCGGGTCACCAACACCCCTCCCTCAGCTCCGCGCCCGATCGATGCGCAGGCGAAATGTATTGGAATTTTTAAGTGCCGAAATATGTTTGCTTTGAGACTGCGCCGGGCGGTTATAAAGCCGTGTATAGTCGCAGTGTGGCGGCCGGGTGAAGGCGGGGGAGCGGCCGGGCACTGAGCGGGGACGGAGTGGGGATCGCGGGGGGATGGCGGGGGGGTGGGGATGGGGTGGGGGGGGGGGGGGGGGAAGGAACCGGGAAGGATACGGGGAGGGGTACGGGGAGGGGGGCAGGGAGGGGGCGGGAGGGGACGGGGAGGGGACGGGAGGGGACGGGAGAGGAACGGGGAGGGTAAGGAGAGGGTCCGGGGAGGGGGGGAAGGGAGGGGACGGGGAGTGGACAGGGAGAGGACGGGGGTGGGGAGTGGACAGGGAGAGGACGGGGGTGGGGAGGGGACGGAGAGGGGATGCAGAGGGGACGGAGAGGGGACGGGCAGTGGGAGGGGAGGGGGAGGGGACGGGGAGGGGACGGATAGGGGATGCTGAGGGGACGGAGAGGGGACCGGGAGTGGTAGGGGCGTGGGAGGGGACGGGGGGACGGAGAGGGGACGGGGAGTGCATGTACGGAGAGAGTACTGGAAGAGTACAAGGAATGGGTGTATGTGGGTGTATGTGAGCGTATGGGTGTGTGTGGGTGTATGTGGGTGTATGTGGGTGCATGTGGGTGTATGTGGGTGTATGTGGGTGTATGTGGGTGTATGTGGGTGTATGTGGGTGTATGTGGGTGTATGTGGGTGTATGTGGGTGTATGTGGGTGTATGTGGGTGTATGTGGGTGTATGTGGGTGTGGGTGGGTGTATGTGGGTGTATGTGGGTGTATGTGGGTGTGTGTGGGTGTGTGTGGGTGTATGTGCGTGTATGTGCGTGTATGTGCGTGTATGTGGGTGTATGTGGGTGTGTGGGTGTGGGTGGTTGGGTGTGGGTGTATGTGGGTGTATGTGGATGTATGTGGGTGCATGTGGGTGCATGTGGGTGTATGTGGGTGTATGTGTGTGGGTGTGGGTGTGTGCGGTGTATGTGGGTGTATGTGGGTGTATGTGGGTGTATGTGGGTGTATGTGGGTGTATGTGGGTGTATGTGGGTGTATGTGGGTGTAAATGGGTGTATGTGGGTGTATGTGGGTGTATGTGGGTGTGTGGGTGTGGGTGGTTGGGTGTGGGTGTATGTGGGTGTATGTGGATGTATGTGGGTGTGGGTGGGTGTGGGTGTATATGGGTGTATGTGGGTGTATGTGGGTGTGTGTGTGTGTGTGTGTGTGTGGGTGGGTGTGGGTGTATGTGCGTGTATGTGCGTGTATGTGGGTGTATGCGTGTGTATGGTAGTGCACAAAGATTGTGGGATTGCATAGGTTGTGTGTATAGGTTTGGTTCACTGTGAGTTTGAGTCCTAGCAATATTTAAGGCCATACCAGGAGAGACACCGACTTGCACTAGTGTGCACTTTTGTTAGACTTTTATTAAGAGTGTTGATCCACTGGGATACAGCACTGCTGACACCATGACCCGATATCCCACTCAGTCACGTTATATCTTGATACTAGACCAACCCATCAACCAACCAATCACTGCCCCTCTCATGGTTAAAGTTGCGATGGTTTTGAGTTTCTCTCATTTTCTTATATAAATAGATTAGTTTGATCATTATAATGTACATTACTTTAGTTTTAAGTAACTTGTCAAAACCCTGACCCATAGGTTTCATCAGTAATAGGTTCAATTAAATTGACTTAGTATTACCTAGTACAGAGCAAACAAATAATTAATAAGTGCACCCGTATCTACGATAAATATGTAGGCTCAAATCTTAATAAGTGTTTTGCTTTTGAAAAAGTGACGCTTTAATTGGACCCTGCAGCTTTAATGCCGAGCACCAAGCAAGGTGGTGACAAGGATCAACTTTATCAAACTTCAGTATTGTTTGACTCAGCAACAGATTTGAACCCCTGACCTTCGCACATGGTAGGTGGGCGCCCTACTCATCCGGGCACCACCCTGCCCGGTCCCACAGGCCGCTCATGGCCGCCCAGAGAGCCCACGGAGAAAAGCCCGGCAGAGGGCGCCACAGGCGATGGGCGCGGCGCCACAGTCACCACAACGGCGTCTCCAGATAGCGTCCATTGATCACGTGTCCACTCCAATTGAGGTTCTGTAACCCGAATGCAAGATCCTATATTATACAGGTACCCTAGCCTACTTCCGGCCCAGCTCATGTAAGCCGCATCTCCCTGTACCAGCCTACTGCTTTTTCTGCTTTTTAATTTTTTTTTTGTTTAAACATTTTATCCGAGAATTTTACAAGTTGATTAAGCAGGGGAAATTTAAATCGCGGACAATTGGTCTTCTTCATTCTACTGCTCCTTGCCCTATCCTAGTAATGATGAAAAGGTAGCGGCGACATGCATAACATTTAAAGTTATTGGTTTGACTCAGCCAGGGTTTGACCCAGGGGTTCGAATCCCGCGACCTACCAAAGCGAGAGGGGGACGCTCTATTCATTAAAAATGTTAAACTGCATAACCCGACGAAAGTATCAAATTTATCTCAATTAAAACATACACTGAGATCTGATCTTACACATCCAAGATAGATACGGGTTGACGCATCCGGGTCTTTAAAATAAATGTAAATAGACAGCGATAAAATCACAAGCCGCATCCTGTCTGGAAAAAAACGAGATAAGTAGAAATTCTCAAAAACAACAAAGTTGTTCTATGACATGCACAAGGCACAAATAATGTAATACTAATATTACTTAATGAGCTATATATATACATGTGTGTGTGATGTATAAGGTATTATGCGAGTATAAAGGTGCGGAAGGGACCTACTAATTATTATTGTGATATTTCTGTATTAATAATATTATTCCTGCACCGTTTCACTGTCCACCTTCCTGTACCTCTCTTGTGCGACCGGTGGCGCCACCACCGCCTGTTCCTGTACATAACGTGTGTTGGAACCTCACTCGCGCTGGAGAATTTGTATATATATATGCTGTATAAGCCATTATATGAGTATAATAAGCCGGAAGATCCATCTATTCCCCCCAGCCTCTAAGTCATCGGCTGGTCACCTACTCATCAGCTCATCTACTTGTTCCTCATGACCTGACCCGTGGCCCGTGGTGCCACCTTCCACCCACGCCTCAGCATTCTCACTGTACCGCTGAATTTTTCTTATACTTTATATATATATAATATACTTTATATATATATAATACACTTTATATATATATAATATACTTTATATATATATAATATATATAATATACTTTATATATATATAATGTATATATATATAATTTATATATACTTTCTAAAATGTATACAAAAATGTCCAATAAAGTCGATCGGAGTAACCACCACCGTCGAATTCTTCAAATTAGCGTTAAAATGGCGGGGATTCCAAATGTCGTCTGCCTGTGCGAAAGTCGTCTGCGTAACTGACTTCGCTCTTGCTAGTCTTAATGGCTTTGGTTCCGCCTCCCTCTCACCCATCCACTCCCCCATCCACTCCCCACCTAAATCCAGTCAGAGAGAGAGGGAGACAGGAGGGGAGAGTGGGTTGGCAGGCACTTTAATTTGAAGAGTGCATTTTGAAAGTGTCAAGGACACGTCAACGCCACTTGGGAGACAAGGGTTCTGGAGTCTGCGCAGTGGCGTCGAGTGGGTCTTTTCAGGTGATTGGTGGGTGCTTATAATATATGTATATATATATATATATATATCGTACACTAAATTTATATATCACAGAATAAGCATTTAATCACATTAACATTTATTCACATTTATTCAGGGATTTAGCTTGTATTAAGCTGAAGAATGGGTGGCCATCGCCATACCACTATTATATATATTTTATTTTTTATAATTATTATTATTTCCGTTCAGTGATTAAGCAGAGGACATTTCTAGTTTTATTATTATTTACTATTTATAGCTTATTGTTATTTGTATTATTATTATTTGTTCCGTTCAGTGATTAAGCATAATACATTATGGTATACAATCATATCACTATTTCTAGTTTTATTATTATTTTTATTATTATTATCACTATTATTTGTTCCATTCAGTGATTAAGCATAATCTATTTCAATCAATCATACCACTATTTCTAGCTTTATTATTATTTTTATTATTATTATTATTATTACTATTATTTGTTCCATTCAGTGAGTAAAGTTGCATAGTCCGATGGTTTTAATTTTTTTCTATTTTCTGAGATAAATATTTTATACTAATCGTTATAATCTGCTTTACTTTAATTTGAAGTAACTTTAATTTTAGATAGCTAAGTTTGGAGATATTTGACATCAAAACATGCCAAAATAATTTTGGTTAGCATGCCAAAACTCCGACACCATAGACTTCAGTAGTAATGGGTTCTATTAATTGACTTATTATGCCCTTCTATGCAGCAACAAGTGCTTAATAAGTGCTCCAGTATTTAAGTTGAATATGTAGAATCAAATCTAGATAAGAGTTTTGGTTTTGAAAATTTGATGTTTTCATCGGACTATGCAGCTTTAAGCATAATACATTTCAATCAATCATACGACTAGCTGTATTATTATTTGTATTATTACTATTATTTGTTCCGTTCAGTGATTAAGCATAATACATTTCAATCAGTCATACCACTATTTCTAGCTTTATTTTTTTTGATATTATTATTATTATTATTATTAGTTCGTTCAGTGATTAAGCATAGGCCATTTTAATCAACCGTGGTGTGGCGAGGCCATATTTCACGGGGGTTTAATAATGTCGGTTTTAATAACAATTAACAGGATTACACTACCTGTTCATTTCTAATCGATATCAGATAGGAAATGTCCATATTGAACTGCAAGAAAGAGAGAGCATGTGAAACTGAAAGGAAGTGTATACTAATAGCTGGTGGTGTTTTATACTCACATAATACACCACATAGCATGTATAAACACATATAATATACATATTATACATATTATATATATATATTAATATATATATATATATATATATATATTGGTACGCTATTCACAATGCATCAACAACGTGATGGTGTGTGCGTGTGTGTGTGCGTGTGTGTGTAGACGGGGCATGTGTGCGATTGTTGGGGAGAGACTCAGAGAGGGGAGGAGGGAGGAGGGGGGGGGGGCTGAGAAGGGGTGGAATTTCAGCGAGTTAAGCAGAGGTGGTGTTAGCGGGGAGTGTTGTGTGTCAGTGATAGCCGGGTTGGATCAGCGTCTCCCGCAATTTAATCAGGCAGACGACAATTCGCCGACAACAGACGACAATTGTCGGTTTGCGCGGGAAACCTCCGCCCGGCAGCTCAGGCCGCCTAGCCCGGGCGCGGGCTGGCCCGGTCTCGGTAATGATATCGCGCTGCCGGCCGGCCTCTCCTGGCCCGCCCCGGGTGCTCCCCCTGGCCCGCCCCGGGCGCACCCCGGACCCGCCCTCGTCCCGCCCCTGGCCCGCCCCCGCCCCGCCCCCAGCCCGCCCCCCAGCCCCAGCTATAATGCCATCTCCCCCCGGCAGCACAATGCGTGGTTAGTCGAAGTCCTGATGCGAAAACCTGGTAAATCCGCAGCTTATATTAACAACGTTAAATGGGAGGACGGGGTGGGTGGGTGGGTGGAGGAGTGTGTGTGTATGTGTGTGTGGGGGGGGGGGAGGATAGAGGAGTCGGCATTGGATGAGGGGTGCAGGAGGGGATTGTGGCATCCCGCCACGCCACTACCAGTACCACCACTACTGACAGTGACAGTGACACCTAACTGCTGAGGCCCAGGCTTGAAATGAAAGTGTTGAGATTTTGGTCGCTGGAAACTTTATACAATTAGTATCAGGAAGAAGGAAATGTGGCCTTAAGAAATGGTGATAAAATGTTAATATAAGGACAAATATAATGTATAATATAAAAGATTTAAAAAATGTATCCACATTGAAACTGCCTCCTCCCCCATCCCCTCTTTCCTCATCTCCCCTTTCATCTGCCCCCCCCCCCCCCCCTACACACACATCCTCCTCTCCACCCTGGCCTATGCACTCCGGGGGGTTAGGGTGACTGCCCCGCCCCCTTGACCCCCCCCCCCCCCCACACACACACCCAAAGGCGAGGCCGAGGGGGCGGTAGGCACTCGGGGGGTCTGGTCGGGGGGGGGGGGGGGGGGGGGGAAATTGCCTCAAGGGCAGGGAGGGGTGTCAGGCCCCTGAGTCTGCCCCTGAGTCTGCCCCTGAGTCTGCCAGGCGCGTCCCGACAGGGGGCGGATTCTAGCGGTATGGGGCGTCCGAGGCGGGATAATCATTCTCCGTCTCGTCCTTGAAAAACTGGCCGTGAAGGTGACCGGGGCCCGGGAGGCGGCCGCGCCGATAAAGTCCCCCTAGTGTATATGAAGTATCTGAGATGGGTTGGGGTGTGGCTGTGGGATGTGGTGGGGGTGGGTTGTGAATAGACGGCCTTTACCAGAGTGTAGACAGTCTAACCTGAGTGACCGTAAGACCCCTAGACTCTAAAGGGCGCATTCCTTACACGCGATATGCGGTATGCGAATGCGAATGCGAATGCGACAAAAAAATCGAAACGCCTTGAAACCTATGAGCTACATTCCTTACATGCGGTATGCGAATGCGTTTTTCCGATCGGTCCATGTAGCGATCGGTGCGGCATGCGGCATGCGAGAAGTGGGGTGCGAATAGAAACCTGAGTCTGATGTGTCCATTGGTTTAACACTAGGAGAGGCGACTGAGCATTACGGAACGGCCTAGAGGGGTGCCGTGTACATAGTGATTAGTGTGTGCTTATAAGGTGGGAGGAGGCAGGAAGGTGAGAAAGCCGTGAGGGGAAGAGAAAGGAGGGGAGAAAGCCGAGGGGAGGATGGCAGGGAGGTGAGAAAGCAGTGAGGGGAAGAGAGAGGAGGGGAGAAAGCCGAGGGAAAGCTACCAGATTCACAGAAATATGAATACTTATCTATAAATTGGCAATAATATAGCCAGTTGTGTGCCGCATGCTGCATGCCGCATACCGTGTGTAAGGAATCATGCCATTCGCATACCACATGCCGCATGCCACATACCGCATACCGCGTGTAAGGAATGCCCGCTTAAATACTACCAAACACTGCAGGCTAAACACCATAAACCCTTCACTATTATATATATATATATATATATATATCGTACATATATATATACACCCACAATACTCCCAAAGCATCATTATCCGTATATCGTCAGATTATCACTAGAACATCCCTAGAATATTACTAGAATATCGTCAGGAAGCAGGTGGTCACCTCATTTGACCATCATAGCACTTTCCTGACAGAATTGCCGCTAAGGCAGGAGAGACGGTGGTGCCATGTTGCTTGCTGGTCACGTGTCACTGGGTGAGGTGAGGGGGTGAGCGGGGTGATGGGGGGTGAGGGGCGCTGATAACAAGGGTAACAGCAGCCAACCTCAGGTGTCATCATTTCTGTCAGCTGTCACATCTCACATCCAGATGCAGTAGCCCGCCGCAACAATTACAGCAATAACTGACAGATCAACTACAGGTACACCTGAACTATGGGTACAGAAATGGACAGATCTACAACAGACACAATCACGGACATCTGAACTATGGGTACAGAAATGGACAGATCAACTACAGACACAATCACAGATACCTGAACTATGGGTACAGAAATGGACAGATCTACAACAGACACACTCACGGACAGCTGAACTATGGGTACAGAAATGGACAGATCTACAACAGACACAATCAAGGACAGCTAAACTATGGGCACAGAAATGGACAAATCTACAACAGACTCAATCATGGACAGCTAAACTATGGGTACAGAAATGGACAGATCTACAACAGACACAATCACGGACAGCTAAACTATGGGTACAGTAACGGACAGATCAATGACAGACACAATCACAGAATCTGAACTATGGGTACAATAACGGACAGATCAACTACAGACACAATCACAGATACCTGAACTATGGGTACAATAACGGATAGATCAACTCGACACAATCACAGACATCTGAACTATGGGTACAATAACGGACAGATCAGCTACATACACAATCACAGACACCTGAACTATGGGTACAATAACGGACAGATTAACTACAGACACAATCAGAGAACAACTCAACTATAGAAACAATCATATGCAGCTAAACTACAGCCACAATCACAGCTAAAATACGGCTACAATCACAGACAGCCAAATCAGATGAACTATCGTCAGAATAACAGACAGATCAACTATGACCGCAATCACAGTTCAACTTCGGTGTATTCCTTTGAACATTTACACATGTCACAAAAATTAATCAGACCTCCAATAGCCCATATTTACTTTTGGGGGCTGGGTGCTTGTTAAATAAACAAACAAAACAAAATTCATCACTTAATTATTATGGGTTAATATTAATCAAATGTGTGATTAATCAAATGTGTTGTCAGGATTCTGCTAATAAGGGGCTTCTGGGGCATAATCATCATTGTCCATCTCGTCCTTGAAAAACTGGCCGTGAAGTTGACCGGGCATGATGAGGCGGCCGCACCGATAAAGTCCTTCCGGTCTATGAGAAGTGTCTGAGATGGGTCAGTGCAAGGTCGCGCTTCTTTGTTTCATCACGTTGCTTTTGTTTGTAGCTTTGTTTCAACGACTTCCTTTCTGCTTTGCTTCTGCCATTTGCTTTGTTACCAATTTCAATTAATGTCAGTGCCATAGAAATGAAAATAATTATAATCATAATCATTATTGTGATTTTATTAATGGGGATACAATTTACAGATAGCTGACACTCGTTCATTTAAATCAGATGTCCATTATGCATGTATTGTCTTCATATATATATATATATGATGGTTATATATATATGTATATATATATATATATATATATATATATATATATATATATTGAAAGTGAGCAGAGTGACAGTTGGCTCACGGGTATAGGAGGTGGGGGATGAGAGAAGGCCTGCTCTGCAGTGAATAACATGGAAGTTAAGGTGGTTAGAGAGAAACATGAAGGGGCTGCCATTATTTATATCCACATAATAAATTACATAGTACATATATACACAGAACTGTACTAAGCACTTATATTTGGTATGTAACATCAATTCAAACGAAGAACTAATGCAGGCCATTTTATAGGCAGAACTATGTGATAAGCAGATTTGCATTGGGTAATTTAAATCAATTTGTCGGGTGTCGGGGGGGGGGGGCGTTGGAAGGGTGTTAGGGGTGTTTGAGGTGTGGTGTGGTGTGGGTGGTGGGTGTCGGTGGGTGTGGTGTGTGGTGTAAGTGTGGGTGTTGGTGGGTGTGTTGGTGGTAGCAGTGTAGGGCTGTGGGTGTGAGTATGTATGTAGTTGTGGATGTAGCGGTGGGTGAGTGTGTTGTGTGGTGTGAGTGTGGGTGTTGGTGAGTGTGTTGGTGGTAGCAGTGTAGGGCTGTGGGTGTGAGTATGTATGTAGTTGTGGATGTAATGATGGGTGAGTGTGTTGTATGGTGTGAGTGTGGGTGTTGGTGGGTGTGTTGGTGGTAATAGTGTAGGGCTGTGGGTGTGAGTATGTATGTAGTTGTGGATGTAGCGGTGGGTGGGTGTTTTGTGTGGTGTGAGTGTGAGTGTTGGTGGGTGTGTCAGTGGTAGCAGTGTAGGGCTGTGGGTGTGAGTATTGGGAGGTGGATGTGGCAGTGGGTGAGTGTGTTGTGTGGTGCGAGTGTGGGTGTTGGTGTTGGTGGGGGTGGGGGTGCCTTGTTTACCTGTGTGAGCGGGTGTTGGGGGCTACATACATGTTGGAAGTAGCTTCTCCCACGACAGGGACATCCACAGGGCCCGCCACTAATAACAGAATAATATAGAACACTTCCCGACACAGCACATATATTCATATATACACATATATACACATATCAAGTACACATATGTACACATACATATGTATATGAGCCTGTCTCAAAAGGTGATAACTCTTTTTTTTTTGTCCACGTAACGAGTGACACAAAATAGCACAGAAACGGTTACACTGAAAACACAAGGGCATTTGCTTCAAATCAATATGTATTCTATTGGGATTATGAAAGACCATAAATCAGTTGATCCTGAGCAAATGCATAAGCAGATAGTATGTTGATCATTACAATGGACAAAGTTTTGTCCCAAATTACTTAGCACCTTTTGAGACAGCCTCATATACATATATTGTTTTGTGAGACTAGTACAAGCATAAATGAATGATTAGTGAGGCGACCGCACACAGGAGGCGCCACCAGTAAAACTACTCCTACAGTTAGTGCACTTCTACTATTTATATTCGTATAATTCTTATGCAGCATGTATATATCTGGACGGACCAGGGGAATAACCCACCCACATTCAAACATGTGTCGTTCTGATATGACCTTAGATGTTGCCAGGACGTAAAACACCAACAACCAACCAAACATCTAACATGTTAAATAAAAACGGACATCAACTTGAGAAAGCTTCCCTAGGTATACTCGTAATTTCAGGTGTGCGTGGGTGTGTGGGTGCGTGTGGGTGTGTGGGTGCGTGTGGGTGTGTGGGTGCGTGTGGGTGTGTGGGTGCGTGTGGGTGTGTGGGTGCGTGTGGGTGTGTGGGTGCGTGTGGGTGTGTAGATAAAATATTCACCTCCAGTAAGGGTGAACGACAACCATGTTTAAATCAGAGCAAACACTTCTTTGATAAAGGATCCACTATAAACAAGTTATGGAGGTCCTTGTTCCAGCGAGCAGTGTGTATTTATAATATTGGCGTAGACTTGATGAACTGGAAGAGAATGCAACCATACCAATATGGCGACCACTGGATTCGCCCCATTCAACGCTTAGGGTTTCATAAATTCTACACTTTAAAAATAGTGTGCTATGATACAAATAAAATAAAGTATGTAAATAACATATTTATCAATTTAAATTCATGTGGAGTAAACCCAGCTATCGGAAGCCTTTTATACAGGATTAATCCCACGACTAGCCACACGGGAAGTGGCCGTTCAACCAGTTCAGCCATCCCGTCTGAATGATGTGTCTGTGTGTCTCAATGTAGAAGCGCATGCGTGTGCGTGTGTAGAAGCGTATGCGTGTGCGTGTGTAGGTGTGTGTGTGTGTGGGGGGGGGGGGTCCGTGAGTGCGAATGTCTGTGATTGGCAGCGTGCTGAGTAGGTGCAGATTTTACATGCTGATTGTAGGAGCCCGTGTTTAAAAGGTCAACACTGGCTTATAAAGCATGCTGCTCCAGACCCCCCCTCGCCCCCCCCCCACCTTACACTCCTCACTCCCCCACTCCCAACACCACCCTGCCCACACACCCTACACGACTTGTTTGACCAGCTTTAGACCCAGCAGGTCGGAAGGTGTTTGGCATCCTTGCCCTATTTACCACCAATTCACCCACCATTTAAACCAACATATGTCCAGTATAATTTAGTAGGTGAATATAATTAACAAACAACCGGACGGATCGGTAGAGCGCAGGCTTCCCGTGCGGAAGGTCGGGAGTTCGAATCCCAGCCGAGTCAAACCAATGACTTATATAACTGATACTTGTTGATACTTAACCTGGCGCTCAGCATTAATAGGACAGAATATAGACTGGTTAGCACAGTATCAGGATAATGTGTCTGTGTGGGATATCGGGTCATGGTGTCGGCGGCCTGGTTTCCCAGTGGGGCAGCACTATAAAATTGCCATGAGTGCATACTGTCGCAAGTCGGTACCCATCCTGATATGACCTTAGATGTTGCTAGGACATAAAACAAAAACCAACCAACTATAATAAACAAATAAGATTCCTGCTCTCATTCACATCGTTGGCACTGGTGTCATCACCGCAGCCAATACCCGCACCAGTGGTGCCACCACCGCCTTATCAGGACACTACCCATGACTGCACAGTGCTCTTACTCATCGCTGAAAACATTTTGTTTATTCGGTAAGGCCTGATTTTTGCCATAAAATACATTACTCAAGCACCACCAACTAAGTAACTCATACATATATGCACATTCCTCCGTGCGCCGTTATGTGGCATGTAATGCATTATGTGAATATAAACAAAGCATCTGATCTATCACGTCTCACGGCTGCATCTTGTCTATAGTCACTACTCGCTGTCTTGCATCACGATATCTAACTTAGTTCCGGCTTCTGACACGGCGGCGCCACTTGCAAGTGGCGACTGAGCCTGTGGCGTTGGGCCAATATGTCTGTATGTTCATGCAATATAAATAACCCAAAAAGAATGTATATCTGCGTCTTAGAGATCGGCAACTGTTTATGTATTAAATAGTTATTTAATAGTCATATTATATTTAATAGCACAATGAGGGGAACGCTCACCTCTCGTGTGGCAGGTTTCGCGTTTGAACCCTGGCAAAGTGAAACCAATGACTTCAATATTTACACTAGTCGCTACTTAGTGTGGTACTTGACAGTACTGGGGCAGGACTAAGAACAGTGGCCTGGGAAAGATTGATTGTCTGCTGTTGAAAGTTCTCCTGATTAATCAACAAATGAAAGTGCTAACAAAAAGTAGGGTTTGAGGCCTGAAGGACACTGGAATGAGTATTGACTTTGATATCGCCTCGGTTAATAAACCCTTCCGCTTCATAAGCCTAAGGGTTTCAAACCCCACATTAGGGCGATTCATAGTTTAGTAAATGACTTTGAGCTTTTAAATCTTAGTCATTTAGATCAGTAAAAACTAAGATTTGTTTAAAGCAAATATTTGAGCAAATAACCAGCCCTGGCAAAATCCGACTAAAATGATATCAGGTTGTCTAGTTTAATATCAGTTTTATTAAACTGGATTATGCTGTTAATAGTGGTGTTAATAGTAGTTTTAATAATGGTGTTAATACTTGTGTTAATAGTGGTACTAATAGTGGTGTTAATAGTGGTGTTAATAGTAGTGTTAATAGTGGTGCTAATTGTGGTGTTAATAGGGGTGTTTAAAGTGGAATTGATAGTGGTGTGATAATGATATTAATAGTGGTGTTAATAGTGGTGTTAATGGTGGCATTAGTGCCTTTAATAGTGACATTAATAGTGTTGTTAATACTGGTGTTAACAGTGGTGTTAATAGTGGTGTTATTAGTGGTGCTACCAGCGGTGCTACCAGTGGTGTTAATAGTGGTGCTAATAGTGGTGTTAATAGTGGTGCTAATATTAGTGTTAATAGTGGTGTTAATAGTAGCGTTAGTAGTGACTTTAATAGTGGTGTTAATAGTGACGTTAATTGTGGTGTTAATAGTGGTATTAATAGTGGCGTTAGTAGTTGTGTTAATAGTGGCGTTAATAGTGGCGTTAATAGTCGTGTTAATCGTGGTATTAATAGTGGTGCTAATAGTGGTGTGAATATTGGTCTTAATAGTGGCATCAATAGTGGTGTTAATAGTGGTGTTAATAGTTGCATTAATAGTTGTGTTGATAGTGGTGTTAATAGTGGCATTAATAGTGGCATTGATAGTGGTGTTAATACTAGTGGTGTTAACAGTGGTGTTAAAAGTGGTGTAAATAGAGGTGTTTTATAGTGGCATTAATAGTGGTGCTGATAATGGTGTTAATAGTTGTGTTAATGGTGGTGTTACTAGTGGTGTTAATAGTTGTGTTAATATCGGTGTTAATATTGGTCTTTATAGTGGTGCTGATAATGGTGCTAATAGTGGTGTTAGTAGTGGTGTTAATAGTGGTGTTAATAGTGGTATTAATAGTGACGTTAATAGTGGTGGGATGGGTGTGAGGTTGGGGATGCGATGGGTGGGGGGGGGGGTGATTGGTGGGAGGGTGGGATGGGTTAGTGGGGGTGTGGGGTGGGAGTGTGATTGGTGGGAGGGTGGGATGGGGTTATTGGTGGGAGGGTGTGACGGGTTGGAGAGTGGGGGTGTGATGGATTGGAGGGTGGGGGTGTGATGGGTGGGAGGGTGCGATGCGTGGGAGGGTGTGATTGGTGGGAGGGTGCGATGGGCGGGTGGGGGTGGAGGGGTGGGGTACTACATGACGATTTGTGTGTGAATCAAACACGGCCACCAGGCCGGGTTAGAGTGTGTGGGGACGCGGGTAAATAAACCCCAGGCCTTGCACCCGCCGCCATGTTTGTTTCCACGGTCCGTGTCGGCCCGGGCAGCCAGGAGCTGGAGCCGTCACCTGGAGGTGGGTGGGAGGGGCGGTGGTAAAGAGGGGGGTAGCTGGCGCCAATCCAAAAAAAAGTTCCCTTTGTTTATTTATATTTCTTCTTATTCCTCTTTGTAATAGATCTGATGCACATAACACTCGTATCCCAACCTTACCCCACCCCCTTACCCCTGTTGTACCCTGACCACCCTCTAACCCACTCCCAAGCCTGCTCTCTCCCTCCACCCAAGTCTTAATGGGATTCCTTGCTGCCTGTTTAGTTTAAATTTTAAACTATGCGCCCATCGGGAGGAGGGTGCCCTGCCACAGAATGAGGGGGTGGGGGAGGTTGGGGTCTGGGGTGCCGGTGTCAGCGTCTCACCTCCCACAAGTCTGGTTCTCCACAAGAAATATGTTTAACTCCAATACATCCTTTAATATATGCGTCAGTATTCTAAAAGTCAGAGAATATTCTTCTCCACAAGCAATACGATTCTCCTGTAGTTTCGGGTTTAAATCATAAGACATAACCGCGTCTAAAAGACAAGAAGAGGGATAATCAGGTTGAGCGAACCGACAGAAGCATAACAACAGGCGAACGAATCGGTTTTTCGCCAATAACTTCTTTAATGATATTCACAATATTCTCAAACTCGTTAGAGAATATTGTTGTACACGTTTCTCCAGTATTCTTGGTAAAAGTCATAAATGCAACCAAAGTTTGCGATTCGGTCACTGCGAAATCCGCGCATACGCAGAAGCGATATTTGGGAAATGAGACTTGTGGGAAATAAGACGCTGACACCGGGATATTGTGGGAAAGTGTGGGGACCGTGCGGGAAGGGTGCAGGAAGGGTGTGGGAAGGATGCGGGAAGGTGCGGGTAGTGTGTGGGAAGGTGCGGGTATGGTGCGGGTAGGGTGCGGGAAGGGTGTGGGAAGGATGCGGGAAGGTGCGGGTAGTGTGTGGGAAGGTGCGGGGACGGTGCGGGTAGGGTGCGGGAAGGGTGTGGGAAGGATGCGGGAAGGTGCGGGTAGTGTGTGGGAAGGTGCGGGGACGGGGTTCAGTTTAGCTACTGGCAAGTAACTTAACTTTTGAATTAAATAATTACATGAATAAATCGTTGTTGTAGTAGAAATTATAAGACAAATTAATTTTCAGTAGAACTGTTGAGTTCCCTTGAAAGAGCAAAAAAAAGAAGAAGAGGATGTCCACTGACTCATCGCATTATACCCGAGCTTCCATTAAATGGGGGTGTAGGGGTTTCAATGTACATATATTACCACTATGTACAACCAGGGTGTCACTGTACATACATTACCACTATGTACAATTGGGGTGTCACTGTACATACACTACCACTATGTACAATCAGGGTTTCACTGTACATACATTACCACTATTTACAATCAGGGTTTCACTGTACATACATTACCACTATGTACAATCGGGGTTTCACTGTACATTTCTTGAAGATTTATACTGCCTATCATGGATAAGTCTGAATAGACTTGTTTTCACCATTAGACGCTTTGTCAATAGAAAGCCCGAGCCTATACTTATACTGTACATACATTACCACTAAGTACAATCGGGGTTTCACTGTACATACATTACCACTATGTACAATCGGGGTTTCACTGTACATACATTACCACTATGTAAAATCGGGGTTTCACTGTACATACATTACCACTATGTAAAATCGGGGTTTCACTGTACATTTCTTGAAGATTTATACTGCCTATCATGGATAAGTCTGAATAGACTTGTTTTCACCATTAGACGCTTTGTCAATAGAAAGCCCGAGCCTATACTTATACTGTACATACATTACCACTAAGTACAATCAGGGTTTCACTGTACATACATTACCACTATGTACAATCGGGGTTTCACTGTACGTACATTACCACTAAGTACAATCAGGGTTTCACTGTACATACATTACCACTATGTACAATCAGGGTTTCACTGTACATACATTACCACTATGTACAATCAGGGTTTCACTGTACATACATTACCACTATGTACAATCAGGGTTTCACTGTACATACATTACCACTATGTACAATCAGGGTTTCACTGTACATACATTACCACTAGTACAATCAGGGTTTCACTGTACAATACATTACCACTATGTACAATCAGGGTTTCACTGTACATACATTACCACTATGTACAATCAGGGTTTCACTGTACATACATTACCACTAAGTACAATCAGGGTTTCACTGTACATACATTACCACTATGTACAATCAGGGTTTCAATGTACATACATTACCACTATGTACAATCAGGGTTTCACTGTACATACATTACCACTATGTACAATCGGGGTTTCACTGTACATACATTACCACTATGTACAATCAGGGTTTCACTGTACATACATTACCACTACGTAAAATCAGGGTGTCACTGTACATACATTACCACTATATACAATCCGGGTGTCACTGTACATACATTACCACTATGCCAATGCGAACAGAACCACCAGTTACTAAACATACACAGTACTGGAGTGCAATGTTTAGTTCCCATCTATTTCAACTGACTTAATATTGTGCTAATACTGAATATAGCAACTAACCCACACCTACTCATGTTATAGCGTTCTCTTTACCCTCCTGCACCAACTGCCTAATCGAAGGTCATCTCTGGACGGGCCGGTCATGGTGAACATCCACCGTTACATATCCAAAATCCGGATTCATATATTACAAATAGAGCTCTTTAAAGCTATAAAAAAAAAAAAATTTAAAAAAAGGAACAACCCTCTGCCTTGAATTTCAATCGAAGCTCACTTCAATTTATATAAGCAGACATAAACGAATGCAACCACGCCTGGAGTCGAACCCGCCACTGGGTACGAGTGATGTTCACCTCCCATTGGAGGAGGCAGCCATCCAACCTATGCACCTTAAGTGTCATCGACCGCTGCTGCGCCAAGCTTCAGGAAAATGCCGCTTGTGGGGGGTGGAGGGGTGTTAATCAATATCTCCTCTCTTTCGCCTCTCCCCTATTTTCGCTCACCTAGGCGCATGGAATACAATTGAAAAAATCTACTTGTGGATTTTTTTTCTGTGGGGTGACGGTTTTTTTTATTAATGATTTGTACTTCCGCTAGGTGGCTGGTGCATGGGGAGGGGAGGGGGTGGATCGAACTCAGCTCCTCAGTGCTCCTCCAGAGTATTTCTCCTGATGCCGTCCCCTCCAGACAGCCCCCTTCACCACCGATTACTAGCACCCCCTCATTCCCCCCCCCCCCTGCACTGCCACCTGCTATTACTCGACAACCCAGTACCACCCTCTACATCATTACATCACCCCACATCACCCACCGCACATCACTATCAACCACACCACTACTACATCACCCCCACATCACCCCCACATCACCCCCACCACCCATCGCTATCACCCACACCACTACTACAATACCCCCACATCACCCACATCACCCACATCACCCATCACTATCACCCACACCACTACTACAATACCCCCACATCACCCCCACATCACCCATCACTATCAACCACACCACTATTACAGTACCCCCACATCACCCCCACCACCCATAACTAACACCCACACCACTACTCTAATACCCCCACATCACCCACATCACCCATCACTATCACCCACACCACTACTACATTACCCCCACATCACCCACATCACCCACATCACCCATCACTATCAACCACACCACTACTCTAATACCCCCACATCACCCACATCACCCATCACTATCACCCACACCTCTACTACATTACCCCCACATCACCCACATCACCCACATCACCCACATCACCCATCACTATCAACCACACCACTACTCCAATACCCCCACATCATCCACATCACCCATCACTATCACCCACACCACTACTACATTACCCCCACATCACCCACATCACCCATCACTATCACCCACACCTCTACTACATTACCCCCACATCACCCCCACCACCCATCACTATCAACCACACCACTACTATAATACCCCCACATCACCCACATCACCCATCACTATCACCCACACCACTACTCTAATACCCCCACATCACCTCCACCACCCATCACTATCACCCACACCTCAACTACATCACCCCCACATCACCCCCACCACCCATCACTATCACCACACCACTACTACATCACCCCCACATCACCTCCACCACCCATCACTATCACCCACACCTCAACTACATCACCCCCACATCACCCCCACCACCCATCACTATCACCCACACCTCTACTACATTACCCCCACATCACCCCCACCACCCATCACTATCAACCACACACTACTATAATACCCCCACATCACCCACATCACCATCACTATCACCCACACCACTACTCTAATACCCCACATCACCTCCACCACCATCACTATCACCCACACCTCAACTACATCACCCCCCACATCACCTCCACCACCCATCACTGTCACCCACACCACTACTACAATACCCCCACATCACCTCCACCACCCATCGCTATCACCCACACCACTACTACATCACCCCCACATCACCTCCACCACCCATCACTATCAACCACACCACTACTACATCCCCCCACATCACCCCACCACCCATAACTATCACCCACACCACTACTATAATACCCCCACATCACCTCCACCACCCATCACTATCACCCACACCACTACTACAATACCCCCACATCACCTCCACCACCCATCACTAACACCCACACCACTACTACAATACCCCCACATCACCTCCACCACCCATCACTATCACCCACACCACTACTACAATACCCCCACATCACCCCACCACCCATCACTATCAACCACACCACTACTATAATACCCCCACATCACCTCCACCACCCATCACTATCACCCACACCACTACTACAATACCCCCACATCACCTCCACCACCCATCGCTATCACCCACACCACTACTACATCACCCCCACATCACCCCCACCACCCATCACTATCAACCACACCACTACTATAATACCCCCATATCACCCCCACCACCCAATCACTATCAACCACACCACTACTATAATACCCCCACATCACCTCCACCACCCATCACTATCAACCACACCACTACTATAATACCCCCACATCACCCCCACCACCCAATCACTATCAACCACACCACTACTATAATACCCCCACATCACCTCCACCACCCATCACTATCAACCACACCACTACTACATCACCCCCACATCACCCCCACCACCCATCACTATCAACCACACCACTACTATAATACCCCCACATCACCCCCACCACCCATCACTATCACCCACACCACTACTATAATACCCCACATCACCTCCACCACCCATCGCTATCACCCACACCACTACTACATTACCCCCACATCACCCCCACCACCCATCACTATCACCCACACCACTACTATAATACCCCACATCAGTGACCATCATCCACCCCCAGACCCCCACCCACCACCCACCACCCACCACCACCCACCACCCACCCACGCGCAGAGAACGGCCACCCAGCACCACCACGGACCATCATGCACACACCAGCACCCGTCATCCATCCATTAACACCCAACACCTCCCCATCCACCGCTACCCACCCCCACAACCACACAACACCCACCACCCAACCTCCCTGTTGTCTACACATATATACGCACACGCACAAATACACACATACACACAAGTACACCTACACACAATACACTCACAAGCACATATACACACAAGCACACAAGCACACATATACACATACACACAAACACACACATACACACAAACACATACGCGCACACTCATACACACAAAAACACAACACCTACTGCCAGACCTACCCACGGTCTACTCACATAGATGCACACACACACAAATACAGACACATACACACATATACACAAGCACACATATACACATACACACAAACACATACGTGCACACTCATACACACAACACCCACTGCCAGACCTCCCCATGTTCTACTCACATAGACGCACACACACAAATACACACACATACATACAGACAAACACATACACACACCGACACACATACACACAAGCACCCATATACTCATACACACATGCACACAAACACCTACACACATACCCACAAGCACACATATACACATACACACACATGCACACAAACACCTACACACATACACATAAGCACACATATACACACACATGCACACAAACACATACACACTGACACACACAGACACACAAGCACACATATACACATACACACACATGCACACCAACACCTACACACCTACACACACAGACACACATATACACATACACACACATGCACATACACACATACACACCTACACACACAGACACACACATCGGCCGATGACCTTCAGGCCGACGCTTGTGACATTTTCTTCACTATACACGTATACAGCATGTACACAGTGACGTCAGCGGAATATCCGCCCATAATGCACTGCGCTGCCGCCCGCAGCTCAGTCCGCCCGCCACGCAGCGCGGGGCGCCACACGGCGGTAGGTAGCATAACCAACATTACACATCCGGGCACCTGGGTGTGAATCACTAACGCCAGCAATGTTCATTTTAACTCTCAATAAGCGCGCCCTCTAGCGGGCATCCACAACGAGGCTGAGACAGTGTCCGCGTGCTAGTAACAATCCGCCAGGCATCGTCCTCCCCAGCCATGGCGCCGTCGTCTCACGTATTCCACGGTCCGTTAAGCACCCTCAGCATAAGGTGTTTCCAGAATGCGGCTTTCGCCAGAGAAGCCTCACAAAATATCTCATTAGAGGCGCTCCCCGAATGAGGCTTCAGACAACGAGGGTGTGGGGAATACCCCAGTGAAGGTGCTCCCCGAATGAGGCTTTGGCCAGCGAGGGTGCGGGAAATACCGCTGCAAAGGCACTCCCCGAATGAGGCTTCAGCCAGTTAGGCTGCGGGGGGATAGCCCAGTAAAGGTGCTCCCCGAATGAGGCTTCTGGCAGCGAGGGTCCGCAAAAGTACCCTCGGCAAAGGTGCTGCTCCCAGAAAGGACGGCCTGTTCTGGCCGCCGGGACCATGTGGCTCCGAGAGCCGGGCGGTTCGGGAAGCTTTCCGGGCGCTTTCCCGCTAAGTTTTGACGTCGTGTTGCAGCCTGGCCGCCTTTTAATACGGTCTGCCGTCGCGCCGCCATTGTCCCGTACGCGCCTCTGATCTGGGCGCTTGGGGGAAGGGCTCTTTGAATCGGACACACAAATTTATTGTCCCCACCAACGAATGGAGTACAATGTATCATAGAAAGAGTAGAAACACGGGCGGCCGCCGCTGCCGCGTATAATCTAAGTAAACAGCGCTTTTGAGGCGCGCGCATTGAAAAGCGCGGGAAGCCGGGCTGAAACGCCGGTCGTCTGCCGCCCGCCCGCCCGCCGCAGACGACAATTCAGAGGACGTTTGGACAAACAGACGGAAGGATGCGCGGAAAGAGTGCGCGGCGGGCCCAACGTGAAACACACAAAAAAACGGACGCAATTTGCCACATGCCGGGCGGGGAGTGAGGGGCGGGGCAGGGCGGGACGAGGAGGAAGGCAGGGCGTGAGGCGGGGGTTTGGAGCGACAGGAGAAGGGTGGTAAGGGAAGGCGGGGGAGGGGAGGGGAGGGGAGGGCTAATGAGGGGAGGGGAAGGGACGGGAGGGGAAGGAAGGGAGGGGAAAGGGCGGGGGAAAGGGCGGGGCGAGGAGTAAGAGGGGACAGGGGGCGGGGCCGGGGGCGGGGAGGGAGTGGGGCTCTGACGAGGCCGGGTGGTGGAGGGACGGCCGCCCACCCGGCCATTCACCATTCACCATTCACCATTCAACGTCAGTGTGTTCAGTGTTCTCCGCTTTCTGCGCCGACTCATTCAAAAGCCCGGGCGGTCGGTGATGCTTGCTTCGCGGCGGTGGCTGGTGGTGGTGTGTGACTGAGTAGTGGTGGCAGTGGTGTGTGAGTGGTGGTGGTGTGTGACTGTGAGTGGTGGTGGCAGTACTGTGTGAGTGGTGGTGGTGTGTGATTGTGAGTGGTGCGTGGTGGTGTGTGACTGTGAGTGGTGGTGTATGACTGTGAGTGGTGGTGGTGTGTGACTGTGAGTGGTGTTGGTGGTGGCAGTGGCTGGTGGTGGTGGTGGTGGTGTGTGAGTGGTGGTGGTGTGTGACTGTGAGTGGTGGTGGCGGTGGTGTGGGAGTGGTGGTCGTCGTGTGTGATGATGAGTGGTGTGTGACTGTGAGTGGTGGTGGTATGTGATTGTAAGTGGTGGTGTGTGACTGTGAGTTGTGGTGGTGGTGTGTGAGTGGTGGTGTGTGATTGTGAGTGGTGGGTGGTGGTGGGTGACTGTGAGTGGTGGTGTGTGAATATGAGTGGTGGTGGCAGTGGTGTGTGAGTGGTGGTGGTGTGTGATTGTGAGTGGTGGTGGTATGTGATTGTGAGTAGTGGGTGGTAGGTGAATGGTGGAGGTGTGTGAGGGGGTGTTGGTTTGGGTGGGTGAGTAGTGGCGGTGGTGTGTTACTGGTGGTGGATGAATAGATGGTGTGTGGTACTGGGTGGTGGTGTGTGTTGGAGGTGTGTGTGGTGCTGGGTGGTGGTGTGTGTGTTGTGTGTGTGTGGTGTAGGCTACAAAAGACACCAGTGATTCATACCACCAATGTGATCAATGCGAGCACCTCCAATAAATATCGCACTGGGTCAGAGTAGACGTGGTTCGCCATCATGTGGAATAACGCCCCCCCCCCCCCCCAACTAACAAGTCACCAGGCAGCGCCCATGTACGCCTACAGCAGGGCCTATAGCCTATAGCCAGCCTATAGCCAGCCTATAGCCAGCCTATAACAAACTTACAGCAGGGCCTATAACCTATAGCAAGCCTATACCCAGCCTATAGCAAGCATATTAGTATAACAATCTTACAGCAGGGCCTATGACATATAGCAATCCTATAGAGAGCATGTAGCAAGCCTATAGCAAGTATAGGGCAAGCCTATAGCAAGCCTATGGCAAGCCAATAGCAAGCTTATAGCAAGCTTTATCTAGTATATCGCAAGCCTATAGCAAGCCTATAGCAAGCTTGTAGCTAGCCTATAACAAGCCTATAGCAAGCCTATAGCAAGCCTATAGCAAGCCTATAGCTAGCTTATAGCAAGCCTATGGAAAGCCTATGGAAAGTTTATAGCAAGCCTATAACAAGCCTATAGCGAACCTATAGCGAGACTATAGCGAACCTATTGCAAGATTATTGCATGCCTATAGCAAGCACATAGCAGCCTATAGCAAGCATATAGCGCGCCTATAGCAGGCATATAGCAAACACATAGCGATCCCATAGCAAGTCCATAGTAAGAATACAGCAAACCTATAGCAAGTCTATAACGAGCCTAGCGAGCCTATGACACCACTATAGTACACAATTACACCTCGATCACACCACCTTACCGACTGAACCACAAATCTAAATCCAAGTAAGTGTCATGGGGGTGATGAAAATGAGATATACTGCGCCTAGACCGGTAATCGAACCCACATCTCTTGCATTCCGGGCCAGTGTGTTAACCATTACACCACATAGGCTCCCTGATGTCACCACCCTACCCACAAGCTCCTTGCTTGAGAGGTCAGTGCAGACTACTAGTAGTACATAAGCAACAACAAACTACCCATGTGAATTTCATTTCATTCTTCCAAGCCCAGTCAACAAACTATTACTACAATAGCTCTTATATGCTATATGCCACCGCTTGAAGCTTCCTTCCTTATC
This sequence comes from Branchipolynoe longqiensis, assembly GCA_030323885.1. Classification (NCBI taxonomy): domain Eukaryota; kingdom Metazoa; phylum Annelida; class Polychaeta; order Phyllodocida; family Polynoidae; genus Branchipolynoe; species Branchipolynoe longqiensis. The sequence continues at coordinate 42,091,487 of CM059197.1, forward strand.
CCCGCCATCCCCTCACACTCCCATCATTCCCCGCCATCCCCTCACACTCCCATCATTCCCCGCCATCCCCACTAACGCCCTTCATTCCCCTCACTTTACCTCATTCCTGTCACTTTACTTCATTCCCCTCACTTTACCTTATTCCGCTCACTTTACCTTATTCCCCTCACTTTACCTCATTCCCCTCACTTTACCCCATTCCCCTCACTTTACCTCATTCCCCTCACTTTACCTCATTCCCCTCACTTTACCTCATTCCCCTCACGTTACCTCATTCCCCTCACTTTCCCTCATTCCCCTCACTTTACTTCATTCCCCTCACTTTACCTCATTCCCATCACTTTACCTCATTCCCCTCACTTTACCTCATTCCCCTCACTTTACATCATTCTCATCACTTTACCTCATTCCCCTTACTTTACATCATTCCCCTCACTTTACCTCATTCCCCTCACTTTACCTCATTCCCCTCACCTTACCTCATTCCCCTCACTTTACCCCATTCCCCTCACTTTACCTCATTCCCCTCACTTTACCTCATTCCCCCAGTCTCCACCCAGCGTCTCTTCATTTCCTCTAATTGTCCCTAATTGTCTCACACTTCCCCCCCCCCCCACATCAATCCCCTCATTCCCACCCACACATCCCCATTCTCCTCACTTCCTCTTTAATCCCCCTCTTTCCTCCACTTCCCCATCTTCATCTCCTTTCTCCTCCTTTCCTTCTCCCCCCCCCCCCCCCCCCCCATCGCCCCCCTCCATTTTCCCTCATCCCCATTACACCCTCTCCCCTCCCCCCTTCTCAGACCCCCCCCCCCCCCATCCTGTGGATATATTGAGAAAGTGGGGTGCTGGGTGGGAGATGGTGAGGTGGGTCAGTAGAGTGGCAGGTGGGGTGGGTAGTGGTGGGTGGGGGTTAGGAATGCTCTATCAAATCCCACCTTCAAAGCAATGTATCCTATTTCTAGCGCATGCTCGCTGGCTTCTCGCTGCACACATATTACCCGAGATGCCCTACTGCATGAAATCCAATATTTATTATTTCATAATATCACAATTTTTAACAACGGCGAAATGAGAGGGGGGGGGGGAGTAAGGCAGAATGAAGTAAAGAATGAAATAGCAGCTACACGCCTCTCTCTCTATGATGTCGACTCGCCATTGTCTCCAGCTGCCGCCTTAGAGAGGCTCTCAATGATGGCCTTCGGAAGCTAATTCACATCATCAAAGAAAACAACACTTTTGTTTCGGCCCTATAGATTTCAATTAGCCGAAATGGATGACGGCTTGTTTCACAACGAGGCTTGCCGTGTTCTCTTTTTTTTTTTTTTTTATTATTTTATTATTTCTGCTTCCCGGCGATAGATGTTACAGCCACCACCATCTTCCGCCACCTCCCACCACATCCCACCTCCACCCCCACCTCCCCCCCACATCCCACCTCCACCCCCACATCCCACCTCCACCCCCCACCTCCCCCCCACATCCCACCTCCACCCCCACATCCCACCTCCACCCCACCCCCCATGTTTGGTATTGGAAGTATATGGTATGCGCGCTGTGTGAGTGAGGCTTATAACTCTCCATCCACATCCTCCCTCTCCAACCACCCCTCCCCTTATCCCCTCTCCTCTTCATCCCCCCCCCCCACATCCACCGTCCTTCCCCCCTCACCTTCGTTCCTTCCTTTCTTCCTTCAATCGCGGCATCCTAAGTCTCCTCCAGTGTGCTCCTGTCGCCGTTTTACATTCATGGAGTCCCCTAGGGTCCATGTACCACCTCTTCCATCTATATCACACCTCCCCTCCCCCCCCCCCCCTTCAGACTGCTACTCCCTTTCTCACCCTTCCTCATTCACCTCCCCTCCTTCCCCTACCCGCCCCTCCTTCCCCTACCCGCCCCTTCCTCCACTCCCTCCCCGGCACTCCCCCTCCCTCCATCCCGCCCCTCCCCTCCTTCCCCTACCCGCCCCTTCCTCCACTCCATCCCCTCTCTCCCCTCCATTCCCTCCTTCCCGTCCCCGCCCTTCCTCCACTCCCTCCCCTCCCTCCCCTCCGCGGCACTCTCCCCTCCCTCCCGCCCCTCCCTCCTTCCCCTACCCGCCCCTTCCTCCACTCCCTCCCCTCCCTCCCTCCCCGGCACTGCCCCTCCCTCCATCCCGCCCCTCCCCACCTTCCCCTCCCCGCCCCTTCCCTCCATTCCCTCCCCTCCCCCGCACTCCCCCTCCCTCCATCCCCGCCCCTCCCCACCTTCCCCTCCCCCGCCCCTTCCTCCACTCTCTCCCCTCCTTCCCCTCTCTCCCCTCCCTCCCCCACCCCTTCATCCATTATCTCCCCTCTTTCCCCTCCTCTCCCCCCTCCCCTCCTTCCCCCTCTCTCCCCCTCCTTCCCCTCCCCTCCTCTCCCCTCCCCTTGCCCCACTCCCTCCCCTCTCTCCCCTACCTCCCCTCCCCTCCCCGCCACCCCCCCCTCCTCGCTTCCCTCTCCTCCTCCCCTCCCCCCTCCTTCTCCATCTTCCTTTCTCTTCCCACTCATCACTCACGTCCCTTCCCCTTCTCTCTCCCAACTCATCCACTCTCCCCTCGCCATCCTTTCTCTCCCACATGTTTCTCCCCTCACCTCCCTCTCCTCCAGTCCTCTCTTTTCTCCATACCACGCATCCCTAACAATCATTTCCGAGCCCATGCCCATCCCACCCTCTCTTTCACCCCACTTCCCACTCCTCCTCCTCCTCCTTCTCGTCACTCACCTCCTCTCTTCCCCCTCTCCTCTCCTCCTCTCTCATCGTCCCCTTTCTTTATCCTCCATCAATCTATCCCTTTTCTCATTTCTTCCCCCCCTCTCGCCTCCCTCTTCCACCATCCCATTCTCTCCTCTCCTCCTCTCTCATCATCCCTTTCTTTACCCTTCATAAATCTACTCCCCTTCTCCTTTATTCCCATCCTCACTCCTCCCTCTTCTCCCCTTCTCTCCTCTCCTCCTCTCTCATCATCCCCTGTCTTTATCCTCCATAAATCTACCCCCCTTCTCCTTTATTCCCATCCTCACTCCTCCCTCTTCTCCCCTTCTCTCCTCTCCTCCTTTCTCATCATCCCCTCTCTTTACCCTCCATAAATCTACCCCCTTCTCCTTTATTCCGATCCTCTCTCCTCCCTCTTCTCCCATTCCCTCCTCTGCTCCGCTCTCATCATCCCCTCTCTTTACCCTTCATAAATCTACTCCCATTCTCTCCTATATCGTCTTTCTCATTACTCTCCCTCCCCCCCCCCCGCCTCTCGCCTCCCTCTTCCACAACCCCATTCTCTCCTCCCCTCCTTCAATCCTCTCCCAATTTCTTTATCATCCATTACTCTGGCATATATCCCCTTTCTCATTTCCACCCCCTCTCCTCCCTCTTCCCCTTCCCCGTTCTCTCCCCTCCCCATATCACCGCCCTGCCGCCCCGCCACCCCGCCGCCCGCCGCCCCGCCGCCCCGCCGCCCCGCCGCCCCGCCGCCCCGCCGCCCCGCCGCCCCGCCGCCCCGCCGCCCTGCCCGGCCACCCCGTGTTGGCGGGCGGGGCGCATTGTCGGGCTGCAGACCGTGCATTCGGGAGTCAATTAAAGCACGTAGTTCGGCTAATTTGTTTCTGTTGATGCGCCGATCGTCGCGAAATGGATCCGTCAGAATCCAACATGGCCGCCTCGCTCTTACCCACTCAGCGTTCCTTTCACAAGACGTGCAAACAGGAAGTCTCTCCCCCCACACACACACTACCCACACACTACCCACACACACACTACCCACACACACACTACCCACACAAACCATCCCCCGCACACATCCACACTGACTAAAAGCAAGGCGCACGCAGCCCTCATCTCTCGGTGAAAGATAACACTTCCGGTTTAGTCCCTGGCACACATGCTCACACTTCTCTCGGCGTGGGATGGCACTTCCGGTTAGATCCTGACACCTGGTGGGCGATATGAGAAGTATGGGTTGTCCATGTATAATACATGCATAATACACGTCTGGCGCATATATAAGGCATGTATTCATGTGATTCATAAGAATTATACAGGTATGAATTAATGGAAGTTCTCCCACGATCTATAAGGCCCTACTACTATAATTATTTACCGATTATGACTGGCGGCGCCCCCAACGGGTCCTCAACACACTAACCACAGTCGACTTACTGCCCCACTTGCTGCTTTAAAAGATGTAATGCATAATACATTATGCGAGTATAAATATCCGGAATGCTAATATTATTTCATCACAATTGACTCACCTACCAAACAATACAGGTGGCGCCACCATCAATCAGCCCACCTCATCTACCGCTGCGCTAAGCCTATATCAGTCACAGCCGGAACACTTTAGTGTGTTTGTTGTGTGTTGGAGATTTACGTCCTAGCAACATCTAAGGACATCAGCACGGGGGTACATTTTAAATAATAATTTTAATATAATACCTAAGCGATAGATTATACTAAATATATAATCTGAGTTTAATATTGACTTGGATTGCGGCAAGTTGTGGGTTCAAAATCCAGCTGAGTTAAACCAATTATGTAAAAATGAATCCTTGTCACTACCTACCCTGGCATTAGGTATTACTAGTGTAAAGTCCACGGCTGGAATCTGTGTTTTGTGTAGGCAGGTTATAGTGAAATCAATACAGGCAAAAGAGAAAGGAAGAGTATAAAGAGTGAAAGTAGAGAGAGAGCCAAGCCCTCAGGTTTATTATTTATAGCGGTACATGGATCTGGTATGGCATACCACCTG